>BMAU01000394.1:0-107435 GCA_019973935.1 Trichonephila clavipes
TTAATTAAAATTAGGAAATGTAAAGGAAAAACATCCAACACATTTAAATCTCGTTCAGTCAATGTATTCTTGTTATTTGGAATTTTAGCTACTAACAAATTCAAAATCTCATTTGTAACAAGCTTATTTTATTGAACAGCCAAAATAAAGATAAGTATGTATTCTTTTATGAATAACAATTCATAACTTCAAAAAAAATTTCTACTAATTTGAAACAATTAATGATAGGAAAATAAATAATTATGAGATTTACATACCGTTTTGCACTCTTCTCTGTTGACTGGTAGGTGAATGAAATCAGGCAAGAGGGATGCTATGGCTTCACTGACTCTGTGCACTACTCGACATACAGTCGGCTGGCTGACATCGAACAAGTCAGCAATTGCTAATTGCATACATGCAACAGCGTAAAATCGCAGAGCAATCAGAACTTGCTCCACTGGCTTTAGGGCATTATTGCACGGGGTTTTACTCTCTAATTTTTCTTCAATTAGCAGAGTCAATTCTGCGACACTTTGTTTTGTCAGTCGAAATCTTCTCTGAAACTCGTAATCGTCCAATTCCTCGAACAAATCAACCTAATTCAGTAATAGTGGAAACTTTCTGAATGGTATTCATCGTAAAATAAAAATCTATCCCAACTCAAAACTTGCACGAAAACGTAGACACTCGAAAAATCGCTTACTGCGCATGTGCGGTTGCAACTGACCCGGCTGTGGCACTGGGTCAGGATTTTTTGAACCGGAGTTAAGCTATTAACTTGAGATGGTGAATAACGTTTTCGGCGAAACCCAGATTTCCTTCCTCTAACCGGCGGTCAGGTTAGCGGTGAATATGGGCGTTAGAGAAACTTGTGTTTGGAAATCGCCTGTGATAATTTCTACTGATTTCAGTTCAAAGATTTCTTTTCCTTTTAAAGGAGACATTTCCTACGAATTTAAACCACATTCCACAATAATCAAGATTTGTTGATATATGCAAAAGTATTTTACGACTTGTATTATTAAAAGGCATTGAATGAAATTATTTATATTATATAAAACACTAATCACAATGATAACTATTGCACAAAAGGAAACGCTTATTTCATTTCAGTCAAAGGTATAATAACCTAAAAGCAAATTTAAATTAGTTTTTTTATCAAGGTAAAATTTATTTATATTTTGATTTTCAGTAAATGTTGAAAATGTTATAGATTTATTTTTATTCTGTGTTAAACGCAGTAATTTCGTACATACAAACTCAAATTATCGTGTTAACTCTTAAATTAATTAATTTTGAAAAAACAAATAATAATATAATTATTTGAACATTTAGATACATACAATGAATTTAAAAAATGGAAAGAAAAGCAAAATTTTGCCTGTCTCTCTATGTCATAATGTAAAGTCTCAAATCGATAATGGGCTATTTTATAATCATATAGTACTCTGAAGCTCTCTATTTTTTATAATGGAAAATATTTGCTTTAAGACACATATATAATTCTTTAACAAATAACAAAATTACATTAACTATATGTGAGTTAAAAAAAATCTTATAACTATTGAACATCTGTATACCAATAGACATGTTAATATTCAACTAAGCTATATTGTGGTTAATCAATTTATAATTGCTTCTCTGAGAATTAATTAGTTATTTATACAACACTCTGTTAAGAATTTTTGTATACTTACTTTCTTAAAAGAATAAAAACATTGATAAATGTCATTTTTTATTGCCTCGATAATTCATTCTGTTTTGATGCATTAGATTTCATAATAATTATTGAATCTTAAGATTAAGTTTAGATTTTTACACCAAGCATTTTCAAGGATTAAAATTATATGATAATGTTCATCTTTGATCTAATTGTTCCTATGTATGCTGAAAATTATGATAATCGATTAACAATGACAGGTAAATGTGATAAATGGCAGGAATGTGGCGTTAACTTAATACTTTATCTCAAAATCATAAATAAATGTTACTTGTTAAACAGTATCACATTGTAGATTCCACATGTTTTTACAGCTGTGGTAGCCGAGTGATCACAATTGAGGATTCCATCATCTAGCAGGGCTCTAATACACGTTAACTTTCTAAAGGCTTAAAAAGTACTTTCATTGACGTCATAACATAATCGACTGGGTTCCAGGTCGGATATCATCCTCGTTACTTGATTGTTATTCAAATAATGAGGTCCGTCTCATTGCGATATCCCTCATGTTTCCTCTGAATGAGACATTAATAAACTATCGATTTATTTGCATGTTCTTAAAAATAAATCATTTAAATACACAAGTTAATAAATGTAAAATTAAAATTTTTTCCAACTGTAATGTACTGCTTTCGTTAGCATAAAATATCAAATCCTTTGAATTTTTAGAAAATTCTTGATTAGTAAAACGCAAACAATTAGTTGACATAAGACAAAATTATGACTACACATATCTTTAAGTCAGCAAGGAGCAAATCATTCATGTATCTTGGTAAACTTATTTATATAAGGAAAAAAAAAACTATTCTTATTCGTGTTTAATTGTTCTTTTATGACTAATTACAACACATTTATTTCTTACTTTTTCATCTTTCATATAAAAGGTTATTTTATTAGTTTTATGGATAGAAGTTAAATTTGTTAACTTCTTATTTTTAAGTTACAATAAATTATAATTCTTTTGATGTATCAGTTAGTATAACATTGCTGAAATTCTAAGATAAATGCTCTGATCTCTGTGTGATGAAAATAAATAAACTTCAAAAATATTTTAAGAAATATAATGCACGCGTCATTCTAATTCTAAACACAATCTTCCCTTTTAGGACGTATGGTAATACAATAGTTTCCAAATGTGCAGCTCAGAAAAAAAATTAGCCCCAGTCCAAAAATAAATCGAAAAATTCACAATAATCGAATTTTCTTTATTAACATAGCAATAAAAACCATTACATTTGAAAATCAATGTAAGATCAATCCCCTCTTCCAATAATTTACACTCAAAACGTGAAAAGGCCTCCACAGGTATCTGCCGTTTTTAAGTGATTGATTAGCTTGAACTTATTCACTACTGTGCAATTTTTAACTGAGTTGGCCTGATTACAGTTATGTTGTAACCTTTTATATTTATATATTAAATGTGGGAGAAATTATCGCAAGTTCGACTTGCTTGCTGGTCAGGGTGCGAGGGCCCCGCTTGAGGTTGAAGGCTCTGGTGCATGGCATCGCTTAGCCCATTGGTAGGTACGCCACTGTGTTCACTAGTACTTTCTGATTCAGTTCTTGATGCACCTACTTGTAGAAATCAAATTTAATTCAGTTGAATAAACTTGCTGATGACTTTTTAAGAAAAATAAAAAAAGTCTTCCAAATTTTGATAGAATTTAATTTTTGTTTACGATAGAATTATATTTGTAGTACAAATAAGAATATACGTAAAGTAAAATTATTCATTCAGATCTGAACCGAAAACCATTATTTTTGGCAGAACGGAAACCGGAAGAGAAACGATATTTTTTTATAGTTGAACTGGAACAAAAAAATTACGGTTCGAAGTCCTGGCTCTATATGTTTAGAAATCACTTATTCAAAGTATTATTCAAGAAAAAAAAAAAAAAAAAAAAATAGTGTACTCTTCCAGATCTACATTTGATAAAGAATTTGATTTCTTTTAACTGAACAATATTTCGATATATGTAGAAGTCTAATTTTTTTTTTCCAGGAGCTTTTTCTTATTTTTAAGTTAACATTTTTCCCCAGAGTATAATGCGCACTCATGAATTTCGATCTTATTTTCTGTGTTCAAATAGTGCGTTATACGCCGGCTTTTACGGTAATTAATTGTTTCTATAACTGTTACGGTTATTTTATTTCAGACATATATGTTTAGTTTGTTGGGTTATAACTGACAAATAATAATTTTTAAAAAAATTCTTACATTTTCGTATAATATTAGTGGTGTTTCGAAAATTTACTGAGTGCGTACTTTTTATACTTCCAACGCCATTGTGCTCATAAATAACGAAATAAAATGGAAAGAAAGTACAAATACATTTTAAAACGATACCAGAACACACGTGAATATAAAGATATATATTTCTCGAAAATTAAGCCCATTTCTGGATATTTTAAAATAAACTTTAAATTACTACTATATATATATTCTAAGAATGAAAATGTTGGAAGAAGAATTTTTTCTAAATGAGAGAGAGATTTCGTTAAATAATTTCTGCTACGTTTTTATACTTTCTTGATTATCTCTAATTGTAACTATAAGAAAGTCAATAATTAGTGTGTGAAAATTCTTTTAAAATAATATGCAAAATCTAAATAAGTTTTTGGAAATTATAATTTAATGGCTAATTTTTATTTTTGCTCGAAAACGTATTATTTTATGTCATATTTTCGTATTAATTCTCGAGCAGTAGCTTTACAGGAGGAAACATACTTTAGGAAAGGAGAAAATTGATGTGCTTCGAGAGTGACACAACATCGATCAGTAAATACTTCTTAAGATGAATCCAAATTCCATTAATGACTATATCTTCATTATACTTGCCTGTTATAAAAAACAAACTATTCTCTATAACAAACCCCTGATGAAGGGATTCAAGTGGTACTCTATTTCAGGACTTTGATTTAAACCCTGAATGAAGATTTGTATGTGTGAGCATGTTAGAAGAGGAAACCTCTAAAATAATTGCAAAAATTGAGAATTATGTGAATAAATGTGTTGATGATAACTTGAACGAATAATATGGATGTGATGTGGAAGTTAGAACAGTGAGGTGTTTCTTATACAATAGCCACGAATCACTTTATTTATAGTATTTTACTAAAGATAGAAAATAAAAATTTATGTATAAGTTTATTTATATAGTTAAGTTTATAATAGCTAAAATTTTTGCAGTATATTTAATTCTAAAATTTAAAAGGAAACAGAGTATTAGACGAATTTTTTAGAAATGTGAATAAATGAGTCTTTCACACATACACAAAAACAAATAACTAATTACAAAAATGAAATTAAGCTAATAATTTAAAATATCACTTGCCTGTACAAATTCATTCTGATATAAGAACGAATTCATTTACCTTTAAAATGTACATTAATATTACCAATAAATATATATTATAAAAAAACATAAATTTTCTTTTATTTATAAGTGACTTCTTTTTTTCTTACATAAGGATAAAACTCGAAACATGTAATTCATTTTCAAAGTATTATTAATCACAGTAAATGGATTATTAAAAATTATATAACAATTTTTTATTTGTAATTGAGTTCCTCATTTACTAAGCTCAAATATATATTTCTTCTACAAAAATTGAATCCATTAAAAATATTTTGATTTACGTGAATGAAAAAAAAAAACCGATTGTTATTTTTACAGTGAAATTTCATACGCAAGGGAATTTAGCTATTATACTCAAGACACGGAAGAAAAAACTGCCTGAAAAACAATCTCCAAAATTGGGACAAAACTTTTATGTTTCAATGAACCACTACGGCATAGAAAAATGCTATATTGCCAAACCAGGCAACCCAGAATAATGACGTCATTGCACATCTACCAATGACAAGCAACCTCTTTTCCTTTGACCGTGCCGAAGAGGAATGCCCGAGGGTGTGAGGAACTCAAAAAGTGCTCTTTATTTAACGCTACGCCAAAACTTTTATGTTTCAATGAACCACTAGGGTATAGAAAAATGCTATATTGCCAAACCAGGCAACCCAGAATAATGACGTCATTGCGCATCTACCAATGACAAGCAACCTCTTTTCCTTTGAGCGTGCCGAAGAGGAATGCCCGAGGTGTGAGGAACTCAAAAAGTACTCTTTATTTAACGTTACGCCCGGGTTGTGTGTTGCTCTATATCCCCTTAAACCTTTCAATCAATCAATCTTTTCACCTTTTCTAACTTTTTTTTTAAAAAAAAATAACAACAATTTAAATTGAGATTTAACAATGGTTCTTCGAAAGAAAGGAGTTACCCCTTCAAAAAGAGTCCAGGTTTGTGGTATTTATTTCTTAAGTTATAAACTGATGAACACGTGTTTCAAGTTTGAATTATGAATTTGAAGTGTTGATATTATTACTAAATCGAAGGCTTAATAGTTCTAATACTTGAAGTAGAATATCAGTAATTATTTTAACCAAGGAGGTTAAAGTGTAGTATAGGGGGGCCCACTTGGCGCACTCCTTGTCTAACCTTATTTTAAATTAACATTTGTCTTTTTCAATACTTTTATTTTAAGATATGGTCTGACTTGGTAGGGAATTCCCCACCAAATTTTGTTTCTTTGGATCATTGAAGACGGTTTTAAGTAATTTTAAATTAAAAATTTTTTTTAAAGTGTATTGTCATGATTTTTACATATTTTAAGTTTCTTAACAAATGTTTGGCGCAGCATAACCAAAATTGGCTCTTGCGCCATTAAACCCGGCACTCACTCACTTGGCGCAGTCCTTTTTTTAGGTGAGTCGCCAAGTCACTTTTTTTGGAATTATTTAATTTAGAATCAATTCGATATCTCATCATGACATTTAGATAAATTCGCCAAACCCGAAGAAAAATCAAAAAGTACCCCCCTCTATACTACACTTGAGCCTTTTAGGGAAGTTGAACGATTTGCGAAAACGAGATTGGTTTGTATTACGCCAAGTTTTTTTTCTTTTCTCGACATGTGTGTTGCGATCTGAATTTCTTATCGAATTTTTGGTTGAAATGTAGATGGGGAAGGGCGACCGAAATCGTTCTCCAAGCTACTTCATTTAGCGATAGATGTTATTGGCGACAGGATTCGACAGCTAAGCTCTAAGACATAAGATAAAATTCGCCAAATCCAAAGCCCTCCCCTTGTCTACATTTTAGCCGAATTTTTTTTTGTGTGTGTGTAATAAGTAATGTTTGTTATGTATTAAACGTGTTTTCTGGAGCAGCTCATTCAAATGTGAGGCAGTCCTAACATCATATTTTTGTACATATTGTTTCTTTTCTAAATTTTTCTATACACTGGAATAAGCTTATATGATAAATTGTCAAGTTCACTGGATAGAAATACAATAGAAAGTGGTAATTGATGTGTATATTAAGTGTCTATTAAATAATGTGTATCTCATTTTAAAACTGTTGTGTATAATTGTATTTTTTTTCAGGGCAAAAAAGCATTTGAAGTTGACAATGACCATGATTCTGGTAAGTCTAATTTGCTACATATTTTAAAAGAATCTTTGGTTAATAGGGAACTAATTTGATACCAGAGTGCTATGCACCATTCCTTAACCCTCTGTTAGGTGCGTAAATGTCAGATGCATAGTAAAAATAGTTTCTGTGGTGCATTCACATGGTGGGTTGGAACACTACCCTCCTTCTGCCTTTCGTCACCCAACTTAGGACTCAATGTCAAGGACAAGGGTGATTTCTTCATATTTTGGAGGGGAGCAGGGGGCATTGAATCCGATAGATGCAACATGCCCACCAATGTCAGTTTGTATGACTCTGTACGATTTTGTTAATTTCAAGCTTTTTTCCTTGTAAAATAGTGTAGTTTTCTGTTTTATATGAAAATAATTCAAAATAAGTATTTATTAACTTCTATTTGATATTGACTGCATTTCCTTCAATCTTCAATGAAGCTGGAATAATTCCTAAAATATCTATATAGGAATTAAAATGACCCATATTTTTGCTCACATATCTAAGGAAAAGTAGATCACAAACTTTGAAAGAGCACCTATGAAGGCAGTCTGAGTGTAACTTTCGAATACCTCATTCATTTTGACCGGGATTGAAGAAGTATCCAATATACAACGCCCATTCAAGAAAAAAAGACCAAGAGAATCGCCAGGAACCTGGGGAAAAAAGTACTGCTCCCTTTTGTTAGAACATCAAGAAAAGATTTTTAAAATTTTGCAATGCATTCCACGAAAAATCCATGTCCTTCAAACATTTTAAGGTGATTTGTGAAGACTGACATAAGGCATCTCAAAATGTAAACAGTGGTGACATGATTACTTTTTTTATGTCTACACAAATTGGTACAGTAACATATAGTTTTCAATTCATTATAAAGGGAAAAGAGAAAAAACAATTTTTAGTAGATATAATAATTTTAACCTATTTATAGTATAAGTAAAGAGAAAAGCCGAAGCCGTCCTTACAATGACCTGCAATTTGTTGTGATCTCTGCCTTATACAATAGTATTTAATTGTGCAAATTTTCTGAAGTAGTTATAGCGCTGGCATAGCTTGCTATGAGGGGAGCTCTGTATCAAAATTTCTTTGAGGTCCTTTTTTAGAAATGGCAGCCCTGTTATTGGGACTGTAGTTACACATGTTAGGCCCTGTAGCTTGGGAGCCCAGTATCATTGATGCAGTAGCTATGTCCCTGAGTTATTGGTAGATATCATACTTTTAAAAGCAAATCTTATCCGAGACAAGATCTTTGGAGCCTAATTTGTAAACAAAAGAAACATTAAAATTAGAAATATGCAAGAACTAATAATTCTGCTCTAAACATTGCTCTGTAACTTATTGATTGTAAACCATGTTTTGTTTTCATTCTTTCAATTGTGGGTGTCAAAACTGCTTGTGCATGAGTTAAGTATATCTTTTAATATTGATATATCTTATGACACACTTTGATAACTACAATATTAGAAAGCTAATAAAATTTGAATCTTCATTAAAAATATCATCAAGTATAAGCCATTGCAATTCATAATTAGTGGAAAAGGATCCAATATCCCTGCTGCACATATTTTGCCTTTTGTTATATGGTACACTGATGTCAAAGATCTTTTTGGATCAATTTTGCTATTTGGTGTATATTTTTTAGATTTTGATGGGGGCAGTAGTGAAGAAATGGTTGTACAAAAAACTCCAAAAAACAAAACTCCACAAGGTCGAAACTCCCAGTCTATGAGTACAAAGAAAGTCAGTTTTGAATTGTCTAGTAAAAAGAGACCTGGAAAGACACCACAGAAAAATAATTCCTTTTTTGGAAAGAAACAGCCTATTCCAGTTGCTAAAGGAATGAAGGGGAACAAGAGTGTGCAGAAAAAAAGTAGGTTCTTACTTTTTATAATAGTTTTTAAATCTAATCAATCTAAAAATCTGAGTAGTTCTTGCTTATATTTAGTGAAGTTACTGTTCTTGACATAAAAGCCTAATTTACCTAAAAAATCTAATGAATTTTGAAGAATTATCTCAGAGTAGCTCTTTCTTTTTTTCTTAACGATTACGATAAATGAATAGTCATGATTGTATTGTAAACTTGTTACCTGTTTTTGTCGAATCTTGTGTTCAAGTCCTGGTTTTTATAGATGGTTATGTAGAGTGCTGATATGTATATAATTTATCAAAGTTCAGAGTGCATGTTGTGCTTTAAAAGTTTGAAAGTAGAGGGCCATATAATCTTGCTTTGCTCTGAAATGTATATTAAATAAACAATTTGTTCTCTGCTGTTCCTGAATAAAAAGAAACAGGCATCCAAAGCTTAAAATTATTGAAACTAAGTTAATATTTATTTTGGTTCTAGTGAAAAGGTTAATCTAAGTCGGTTTATAATGGTCAATTTTTTTTAGTTTCCGTTTACTTTTTCTTCAATATGGCAGAAGTCATACTTTCTCCTTAATATGAAGCATTGTTCTTCATATTTTTTGACTCATGGAACTCTTAACAATTATAGAATATTTTTTTTGAGGAAAGGGATCATTCCATTTTCAGAGTATATCCTAAAGTAATCTTTAAAGCAGATCAATATGTTATAGGTGTTTTATGTATTGGATAAAATATTGTTTTTTTATATAAAAAACTTATGTAAAGTTAATATATTCCACTTAATATTAATTTGTGCTCCAGTTGGCACCAATATATTTAGTAACAAGTATGGGTCAGCATTTTTTTACAAAAACTGTTGGAAGTCTGTCTAATGAAATAATTTGTTGACACATTTCATATTTTGTATGTAATTTGTTTTACATTTGTTTTTGTTTCTATCTATGTTGAGAAATATTTTCTACTTAAAACCATTGTTCTGATTGGTGTTAAAATGTTTATAACTGTGTGAGAAATCCTGCATATTCAGGATAAATTTGCAACTTAAAATTTAGGTTTCTTGTTTCAATTTAGATTTTAATGAAATGTTGATGCATCACTAAGTGGTTCCCTCTCCTTTATTGTATATATTGTTATAATAAAAGCTGGAAAAAGTGTTACAAAATAAAGCTATATTAAGTATATATAAAATTTTCAATTTTAATGACTGGGATGAGCTTGTTTTGGACGAAAGCTCAAAGTCATGATTTGTTATAATTTGTGAATGTATTTTATGTGCAGCATTCATGTTATTTCTATATTTTATTTTTGTTCTGATATACATTAAAAAAAAACTTTCTGTACAAATGTTGGAATGAAGGGCATTGCAGCACTTTTATAGCTTTTGCAGAAATTTGAGAGTATTTAATACAAATTTTTAACCCAAAATAAAGATCTTCTCATATATATCTGCATTTTAAATTAGAATCTGTTGATAGTTCAATCAGTTGCTGTTGTTCTATCAGTAATAAATCTAGATTTTTATTGAAATACATTGAAACGAATTTTTAATCTAGTTATGGAACTTTGCTTGTTGAAGGTAACTTCTGACATAGGATTTAATTTAAAAAATACTTCTGAATTGTGCCTTTTATATTTTTTTACTCAAAACTAGCAGTAATGTGTTGCTGTGGCTCAGTTCTGGTTAAAGAAAAGTAATGAGAAAGCGCATGTTTAACCTTTTACACTTCAGGTATGATTTAAAAAGAAATATGTATAAATATTCATAAACAAAAATTTCTCAACAGATTTCATTTGATATTTGTCAGTTGAATACTTGAAGTTATTACAGTTTGATTTCTTTCATATGTTATGAACCTAAAATTATTTTGTCTCCATAGTGGAGGCCTCAACACACTAACTTTTTTCGGTGAAGAGGCTCTTTCAGTTCAGAAACAATGGACCTTTTTATGCCAGTAAGAAATTCCACAGCATGCATTCAATTCATCCTTGCCATCGCCGATAAAAATACATTTGTAGAAATTTATGTTTATCATCTGTGAACGAAATCAGGGAACCAGCTTTACAACTGCCTTTTCATTTTGAAAGTTGACATGAAGTTATGATAATTTCTGTTCCAAACAATATCATTTGGAAATATGAATTTTATTTCCTGATGTCAGATAGGAAATGCTTTGATTCCACGGTATATCTGGCAAGCAAAGCTTTAATAAGGGCTTCAAACCAGAACTAAACTAAAATAAAAAAAAATACCCATTTATTTCGGTTTGATATATCTTCAGTCGTTTTGTTACTGTAACCAAAATTTTAATATTTTCTATTTTATAGTCAACCATATAATTATCATCATTACATGTTTATTGGTTCTCGATTTCCTGTTTAGATGTTCACTAGTACTTTTCTGTTTCACTTTCACATGAAACTACTTGTGGAAGGTAAATTTAATTCAGTTGAATGAACTAGAAATGTAGATGATTTAAGATAAGAACATACATAAAATAAAATTATTCATTTTGAACTGAACAAAAACCATAATTTTTGGTGGAACGAAAACCTGAACTGAGCTGATATATATTTTAGTTGAACCTGAACAAAAACAGGAACGAAAAAAATTGCTGTTCAAAGCCCTGATTTTAATTCCTGTAGTGATTCTTCAAATTGAAGCAGTTTAATTTTATCAGTGACACAACACATTCTTTTTGTTTCTCCATTAAATTTCAGAGCCTTGGAATTAGGACACACTTCAGTCATTGCACCAATGAGAACATGGCGGCTCAAACTATAACCTTAGCTGGGCTGTGCCTGAATGCAAGGCAATTGTAATCATGTAATTGCTTAACACAAAGTCGTTTTTGACACTCTTGTACAGTTTCTCATTGACATTTTTCAGTCATTCTCAGTTTGCTGTGTACCTTTCATCGAAAACAGAACAGAGCAGATCTGATGTTGCAGAACGCGAAAGAAGCTGTGCTTGCAAATGTGCATTGTCAAGTCTGGCTCATGTTACTCTGCTGCATCCTCAACACATACATGAGCTATTTGTCTGTTTTGCTCGTTTGCCTATTCCAGTTTGATGTGCAATTACCCTTTGCTCAGCTAGTATGATGACTTTTTGATTTTTTGCAAGGCATTACTGTTGTGTAATGAAGCTTTTACACTTAAAAAGTAGAAAGAAGGTTAAAGCAAAAGCATATAAGATTGCAAAACATTAAAATAGGAACAAAAAGAAGGAATAAAATAAGAAAATACTCATGAAATATTTAACTTCAAATCTAACAAACTTAAATTTTAAAAAGCCATCAAAAGTAAAATAAGGTTTAATATTTTGATGACTCAAAATATATATCAGAAAATCTAAATTTTGCCATTTGTATTTCAATAGTAACATCAATTGAAATTTAAAAAGTGGTCTAAAACAGAAGAAAAAACCTGCTTATTAAAAGTCCCAGATTAGTTTCGCCAAATTAAAATGTCGCCAAGTGGGGAGGGGGTAATATGATCAAATATGCATGGAACGGTTTCCAAATATTTAATGCATATTGCGGCATTCAGCGACATCTTTTAATTTGAGGTAAATGGCCGATGGGAGGGGGAAAACATAGGTAAAAAAAAACATAAAAATTATGTATTGAATTAATTTAATATTACTCGAGAAGAGGGGGAGGGATAAAATAGGAAAATTTCAATGTGTAGGCCGCTCGTTTGTGGGGATCATTCAAACTGTCTGTTATTGTTAAATCTTAAAGAAATTTTAACTACTGTTCGGCAGAAAAATAAGTAGCATACAGAAGTCAAACATAATTATAATCTTTGCATAATAAAGAAACAAATTTAGCTTAAAATTATATGGGGGGAAAACACATGATCCAATATATAAGCAAAATTTCCAAATGTTGCCAAAACTGCAAAACAAAATTTGAGTTGTGTTGAAACAATTTTTAAGAAAATGATTTATTCCAAAAATAATCCTTATTACGGATCAAAGAACAAAAAAAAAGATAAATATGGCAATCAATAAACATAACTATAGTAAAAATATGTAATCCTGAAAAAAACTATGTGTTAAGTATAAATTTTTGTATTCAAAGAGATGTCACATCACATGTCATAGCACCAAAAATAACTTAAAAACTAAATTTTAAAAAAATTAGAGGGAATTATATGAAATAAGTTCATAAAAGCCTTTTCGAATTCAAATGCAATGTTTTGTCAAAATTTCAGAGGAATTGGTCAAGTACTTTTGGAAATTACTGGCCTTGAACACACATTTACATTTTTATTTATGGGGTCACAGGGGTGTTAAATTTCTCTGGAGGTCTGAAAATATAAACAATTTTCAAACAGGTATAATTTCTTTAAATTTAAGTTAAATAATTTGAATCTTTTACATATTACTTATAAAGGAATGGGGCTTCAGAAAAGTATGAAATGTTTAAAATATAATCATAATTTTAAAAATTATAAGCATATGAACATAAGAAACTTTTCTATAAGAAATATTTATTAAGTTTTACGTCGCGCATGTTATTTTCTAAAAGAGTAGGTTTAATTACTAGCTTTAAGTTGATTTATAAAGACAAATGTATTCTTAATACTTTGTAGCTACTTTTGTATAAATAGAATAATAACTTACATATTTTAATAAATAAAAAATATGCATTTTTAAAAAATATTTAAAAAATTACAATATTTTACAAATATTTTGAAATACAAAAGATATATAATACTAAAATTAGGTAGGGTTTAAAGAGTATGATGCATTGTGTGTGTGTATAATTCTACAAAGTTTTATACATCAGAGGCTATTATTTTAGAAAATAGTGTGTGCAAAGCAAAAAATACTTAATATTTATTATAGAATTTTCGTATACTTATGACTTTTAAAATTATTAGTATATTTTAAACATTTTATACTTTTCTGAAGTCCCATTCTATTTTAAATAATACGTAAAAGATTCGAATAATTTAATTTAAATTTAAAAGAAGAATTATACACGTTTGAAAATCGTTTGTATTTTCAGACCTCTAGAAAAATTTAACACCCTTATGTAGATTGTTCTATTTTTTATTAGAAAATCACTTAACATTTTAAAAATATTGCTGATTATTATTTTCCACAAATCGAATTAAAATATTTTTAAAATTACGTCAATGAACAAGCCGTATTGGCCATTTCCCTACAAGCAGCTCAGTATAAACCAGCCTTTGCATTAAAGTTGTCAGAAGAAAAGTTAAAACCTGTGTTGGCTAGAGAAGCACAAACTATTAGGTGAACAAAATTCATAGCCTCTCCTCAAAGACACAGAGGGCAGTCTGGAGTGTCTTTTGCACCAATTCAGTGTAGGTGTTGCTGAAGAAAGTCATGACTGGGGTCAAAGTTCTAAAAACAGCAGAGAAAACCTGTCTTGGAAGACCCATTGGACTATGGAGCAGGGTTTTCCAGATTTTTCCCCTTGCATCATTCTCTTGAATATGGTGAATGTACTTTTCAACGGATCTGGAAATATTTGAAATGGACTGTCTGCATGACAAGCTACCAAAAGGCTGTGGGAGATTGCAGCCATGTTTGCTGAGAGAGTCTGTCTTTTCATTGCCTGGGATGCCACAATGGTTAAGGGATCCATTGAAATATAATAGTCCAGTCAGCATCATTGAGTTCATGAATTTTTTTTCTCATCTCCTCCACCTTACTATTACGTAAGAAGCTGAGTGAGGATTGCAGACCAAGAATCTACGAGGAAAACAGCTTGTCTATAGAGAGTAGATAAATTAGTTGAGTGGCATATTGTGTCTCGAAGCCTCCATCTCTGCATCGAAATTTTTAACACCTAAGCCTGCTGCCAAAGAACCTTCAAAAAAGTTTTTGTAACAGAAACCAGCCCCAGCTGAGCCATCATCCTGGGCAGTGAGTGAGTGAATATTAATGTCGCACTTTTCAGCTACGCATGGGCTTTTAGCGACAGACTACGTAATTTTAAACCATGGTCAAGTGGCGTGGACGACACCTGAACTGGCATCTCCTCCTAACTACCACACCACACCAATGGGAGGACGTTTCAGCTCTCGACAGATTTAACGTGCATCGCTGCCCTACACGGTGGGTCTTTAGTGGTACTGGGCTCGAACTCGTGACAAGGCAAGCCACGATCCGATACCTATACCACTCGGCTACAGCGTCCACATCATCCTGGGCAGAACCATCAGTATAAATGTGGAGCCACATATCCTTTGGGTATAAAGTGATGATGGTTTCAAGAGCGTAGGCACAAAGGGCAGCAGACTTTTTCTCTTTTTTTTGGGGGGGGGAATTAATTGATAGATTTAAAGTTGAAAGGCTGAGGGTGGGAGGGAAACTCTCGTGAGTTTTCCTCCCACCCAAGAGGCTGGTGAGGAATATTCATGTTTATATTAAACTTATTCAATAGGTTCTCAGATGTCAAATAGAAAGAATGGTGTGATTTAAATAGTCTTAGAGGGGAAATATATTGTTGCCATTGCAGGAGTGGCAGTCTCATGCATCTTTCAAATTGCTTGAGTAGTTGCTTTTCTTTCCTAACCCCAGGGGCAGCAATGGGAATGGAAGACACAGCAGAGGTAATAAGTCAGAGGGCTTTATTTTGAATCCTGTCTATTATGTCACAACAGCTTTTAGATGCTGTGGCCAAGAGTTCTCCACTGTAGTCAGGGACAGGTCTTACAAAGGACTTGTAAGTGGTGGGGAGAACATCGGGAGATGATCACCAAGTGACCAGAGCCAATCTTTTGAGGAGGCTTTTCTTCTCTTTTTTTGCATTTTCCTCTGCATGTCCTCTCCGAGAAAGCCTGTTATCAAAAGTGACACCAAGATAACTAAAATGACCTTGTTTAACCAGGTCAAGGTTCATATATTTGGATGTTGGGTGTTTCTTAGTCGACATAGTAAAAAGTTGGTATACGGTTTTTTCAGTATTTACAATCATTTGGTTTTCCCTGCACCACTTCTCCAATACTTTCATTGCAAAGTTGATGTTTTTGTTAGCAGTATCAATATTTTGGGCAGTTGAAAAGATGGCAAAATTGTCTGCAAATGCTAGGCATTGGACTCCATGAGTGCTCGTAAGTTTTTCAATTAAGTCATTATTCATAATGTTGAATAGAAAACAGCTAATGATTGCACCCTACAGTAAGCCATTTCTCAGTTGAACGAATTTAGAGTAGGTCGAATTGTATTTAACCTTTGCTTGTCTCTGGCACAAGAAGGATTTAATCCATTTGTACGTACGCCCACAGATCCATTTGTACATATTTGCCACTTTTGGGATAAGTTTCTTTATCCAAATAGTATCATAAGCAGATTTAAAGTCCACATATACAGTCAAGGTAGATTTTTTTTACAGTGAGAATCATCTTTTTTTGATTGTGAAAGAAAGGCTGCTTGTTCAGTTGTGTTTTTGTTCCTAAAGCCAGCCTGAAAATCTGAAACTTTTTATGGGTTTCAAAAAAGTAGTTTAATTGATTGGTGATATTCTTCCTATCAGTTTGCAACATGCATTTGTTAAAGAGATAGTTCTGTAGGCTTTAGAATGGGAATAATAACAGATTTTCTCAAATCAGAGGGGTGCACTTGTGTTCTAGATAATATTATAAAAGCTTAACAGGATTAGTTTGACCTTTTTACCTAGAGCAAAAGTTCTGCTGGAAGATCGTCTGGGCCTGTACTTTTACCCCTCTTTGCTTAATCCATTGCTTTCAGTAATATTGTCAATAGCGTAATAGTCTGTGTGCTCGTAGTGCAATATTGTCAATAGAATCACCTGTAAACTCAGCTTGAATACATCCTCTGTCTCTCCTCAACTTGAGATCAGCCAGTTCCCTTGTCCACAAAGGTTTGTAGTTTTTAATCTTGCCCCTTGGGATTGTCTCAAGTGCACAGATCCTGATTGTTTCAGAAATGGCATCCCAGCTTTTATCTGGGTTTGCTTCGTCCATGATGTCTTGAATTAGAAGAAAGTTGGTCAAATCAGAAAATTTGACCCAGTCAGCCTTTTTCAAAATTCCACCTAGGGAAAGCATTCATGTTAAGTTGCTGGAAATGTCTTCTTTGGGAGCGTTTTACACAGAGGATTCTTTGCCCTTAGCCACTGCAGGATTCCAACAATTTTAAAGATGTAATAGATGCAATGTTAGCCTGTGAGATAGTCAGGTCTGGGTTTGTTTTTTCTCTCTTAAATGAATGAAAGGTATGTCCAATTCCTTGAACTAGTCACTGGTGAGGAATCAAGGAAATCCTCCATAATTATGCCCTCTGGATTTATATCTATAAGCCTCATCTAGGTGAGTGACTATTAAAATCTCCAATGATAATAGTATTTCTATCCAGGAAGCTTTCCAGAATATGTTTCAATGGTGGGTTTCCTGGTGGGTTATAAGCAGATAATCTGGTTCGAGTGTTACCCTTCTAGAGATTCAACTCTGTTTCAAATGTATTATCTTGCATTTCATGTAAGATCTTAAAGTTGGCTGTTATGGTATTTTTTTATGGTATTTATTATTTATGGTATTTCAAATTTTAAAATGAAAACATTGATTTTGTCTTTCAGTTTAATAATATTTATTTTAAGACCGTTAAGATCCATATAGAAAAAACCTGAATCCATTTGGCATAGGACACATTTATAATTTTATTAATTATTTTTTATTTTGACTCATGGAACCTCAAGTTTCTGTGAAACACAGTGTGAAGACCGTTGATATAACATATTCCCTTTTAGTATAAATTTTGTGCCTGCAGGTCTTCTAGAAAATGTTATCAACGATTAAATAAGTTTAGGATTTTTTAAAATCCAATTTTTAAGAAAGTTATATGTATAAATAAACCCATTTGTTGATAAAATTATTTTTTCATTATGAAATTCCATGAAGTAGGCTATTAATAACAGCATGTAAATTATATGCTTACTGTAATATTTTTATGCTTGTCTTTTTACTTTTTGTGAAGTTATTTCTTTTAAATTGTAACTTTTGCTGTATTGTAAGTATTGTAGTCAGTATTTTTATTGTAGAGCCTCAAAGTAAGGAAATGGATGATGATGATGATGATGATGATTTGGAATTAGATATGGACAATGATAGTGATGATGATGATGATTTGGAATTAGATATGGACAATGATAGTGATGATGATTTGGAATTAGATATGGACAATGATAGTGATGATGATTTGGAATTAGATATGGACGATGATAGTGATGACGATGAAGATGAAGAGGAGGAACAAATTCAAAAACAAAAACCTATTTCTAAACAACTAAAAAATGTGACAACATCTATGAAAGGTGCTGACAAATCAAAGGAACCGCTACCTAAAGCAAAAATTCCAAAAAAGGAGATTAAAGGAAAGAGCAATTCTAAAGGTTAACATTTCTTATAATTTTTTAATATTGATTTAGATTTGTTTATTTTCAATAAAATATTAGCCTAGAAAAGTGTAATTATCTGGTATATAATTTTGGTTATTCATTAATATAAGTTTCACCTCTGATAATTTTTTAAAACTTTGAATATTGATGAAATGTAGAAATTTACATTAAGGCTTTACAGTCAGACCTCTATTTAACTAAGCTGCTAAATCCAGAAAAAAGTTTGTTGTATGAGAAACTTCGTTAAATGTAGATTTATCTATCAGTATATTGTTACGAATTTTGGATATAACAGTGTACATAATTTGTATTTGGATGTGTAAAGCATTTATATTACTCTATGTTATATTATGTTTAAATTGTAATTTTTGTGAGCAATACTGTCCCTTAACGTTATAATGGTGATTCAATGGCAAGTTGGCAAGTTCGGGACCTTATGAAATTAGTGGATAAATTAACTAACTTTACGATCTATGATGCAAGTGGATTTTTCTGGAAGGATCCACCAGGCCTATAAATAGAGATGTTCGCTGAAACGTGTCAAGTCTTGTTTCAACTCGTGATTAGTGAGTATTGTTTTGACTAGCTATTAATAAACTTGCCTTGACTGTGATTACCAATTAGCTGGGCTGTTACGTGTATTTTAGACATTGATAATTGTCTGAGTGCTGTTAGAAGGTGTGAAAATCTTCTGGGATTTATTCTGTGAATATTGCTGCTGAATCATGTATTTCAAGGATTGGATTTTCGACAAAAAATTCCCATCGCTCTTAAAGAACTGTCTTGTACTTTGTGACTGATTTGCATAAAATCTTTGAACCCCAATCAACATACAATACTTTAAAACTACATAAAACAATTTTTAAATTCATAAACACTATACATTATTATAAAATGAAGTAATTCACACCTTCACACATATCCTACATGTTAAAAACTAATTACTTAAAAAAAAAATTTTTTTTTATTAATTCTTGGTTTTTTTTAAATAACTAAGTAAAATTCAGGAAATACATTGGCTTATCATTTTTTATATACACTTGAGAACAGTTTCTACTTTAACTAGTACTGTTGGTATTTTGTTCAAAAATGCTTTGCAAATGATCATCCTTAAGCAATTTTTCAATACTTAACAAGTTTTTAAAAAATCTCTGACTCTACTACCTTTTTAATTATTCCAGATAATTTTTTTTCTGAATAAATTTTTAATCTTAGCCTCTTTTGAAAGTTTTGCTATTGTCAGAGTAGATCATATTATTTCTCCTAGTTGAAGAATTTACAGGCCAGCAAAAATGAATTGTTTGTTATGCCATGTGTGTTACATATTCTATGTATGGAGCCCTTTTAACATGTAAGCAGTATAATGTTGGATTTTTGAATCTCTTGGGATTCCTTACATAAATGAGACAAGCAGAATCTCATTCTGCAAGGAGAAGTGTTTGATTATCCTTTTATTTGATGACACTGCTGTCAATTGGTCAGCAGGTTTAGATAGGTATTTCACATAATTTAAACACTTGAATACATTTGTTTGATGTCCTCTAGGTATCCAGAAGTGTTATTTGATTCAGGCTTTCTACAATGCATATTGTTCTTGTATTTTTTGCATATGATCAGTTAACCAATAATTTTTTGGTAGAATTAAGCATTGTTCTTTTTATTAGTTTAAAAGATTCCTGCCTTCAAATAATTTTATCTAACAATGGTATGAAACAGCCGTTCATAAACTTTCCATCGTTGCAGCCTCCCATTAGTTTGAACCTGACATTGTGGACCCCCAAGATTTTGTACAATCCTCAGACTCTCAACACATGGCTGAGTGCTTTAAAGTTGTGCTCCGCAACCTTTCCATCGCTGTGGACCGGTCAACGTTTGATAATTTTACCGCGGCCCACTGAGGTGGGACATGTTGATTGTTTTATATTTCAGATTGTTTTGATTCAACAATTTTAATTTAGTTGCATTTAAATATGCCTTCAGAATAAAATATAGTTACATCAAAAATGAATAAAGGTGATTTAACATGGAAAGTTGCACAAATTTGAGAGAAATGCATCACTTTAAATAAAATGGTAATAGTTTAATGTTCTTTAGGCGGCCCTGCACCATTTGATCTGCGGACCGGGGGTTGCGTATCAGTGCTTTAAAGGTTTCTCAATAATCTTAAGATTGCCTCTGCTACTTATAGACTTTAAACACTTTTTTTTCCTTCAAGAAAACGGTAAACATATAATTATATAAAAATTTTACAAAATACTAATTTCAAATAAATAAATAATGCACATAATTGTATAAGCTAAAAATTGAGCAAATGTTCAATAATTTTATCAATTAATTATTTGGTGCTAGAGTGAGAGCAGCATTTATACCAAAGATGAGGTGGGGCACAGGCACAATTTGATTAGAAGAACTGAATATTTTTTTATCGAAATATGTGTTCTAGGAGCTTTTTTCAATGGGGCAATTTTAGTTATCTGGTCTAGGATGGCACATCTTCAATATTTCCATGAATTGTTTCAGAGTCTGTAAAAGAGGGAAATATTGACATTTAAATGAGAGAGACCTTTGTGGACCTCTTAGAAAAGCATCCATGGACCACAGTTTAACCCCTTCGGGACGAGCGTCCCAAATATGAGCCAGCGTAAAGCACGGCTAGAGGCCGAATGACTCAAAAATGGGACAGCATGTTTCTTCTCCGTAGGCCGAACGACTCACATTTGTACCAGGCATTTGCTACGTTTTGTAAATTCAGTTTTTTGGCAATAGATGGCATTCTATGTCCATAAGATTTGAGATACATGGAGATCTGACCTAGTTGAAATGAGAGAAATATATATATATGTATTTTACTCACGTGCATATGTGGTTTTTGTTTTATAAACATAAAGGGAAGGTTTTTAAATTGAGTGCTTTACAACAGCTCTTGAAATGAACATGTGGCTTTTGTTTATAGTGAAGATAAGAGATTTATTTTCGCTAAAGCATTTCATTTGGGTTTGCACTCTAGTTTTTAATGGATAATTAGATCTGGTAGACAAAATTTTTCTTTTTTTTCCCTTGCTTTTTTTCAAGATCGACTATTACGAATGCTGACTGTAAAATGTTTTAAAACTTGTACTTAAACAGAAAGTGGCTGAATTAAATAAAGTATATTAATACAAAATATATAAAGCATATGCCGTTTGTATAATATACTTAAAAATATTGAACAATGCATTTATATTTCGGTATTTTTATGGATTTAGGCGTAACTAAACAAAACCCTCTGGCCTGTGACGCTCGCGCCGGAAACCTCCGGCGCTGGCAGTATGCACGTGTTTGTGTCCTCCATCCCGAAAGGTTTAAGAACCGCTCCTATAAAAGGTGAACTTTTGTATATACCATAAAATCTGGCATATAGCGTGCACCTACACTTTTAAGCTGCAGTTTTTGATTTTTAGCTATATTCGCTGTATAACCCGCACCCCCTTTTTACAAAGAATCCTGAAACATACGTGTGCAATGCTCTTGTGTTTTGAAGTCATTTATTCAAGGTATTACTCCAAAAACTTACCAAAAAAACTTGTACTTTTTTAGAACAACAGTCCTTTAAGCTCATAAGGAATATATTTTCTTTTTAATAAACATATTTTGATGTGTAAAGAAGTGTAATTTTTCTTTATGTTCATCTCTTTCTTTATTTTAAAAGTTCCTATTTTCATACCTGGCGTATAACGCGCACCTATAAATTTCTATCTTATTTTTTGTGTTCAAAGTGCATGTTATACGCCGGATTTGACAGTAATATATTACCACATTCCTTAAGGATTTAAATTCCTTCTAAAAACGATTTTTTTCTTACATTTTGGTGTAAGGACTATTTTAACTATTAATAATATCCCAAAGAAAATTCTTTTTATTGAAAAATTATTAAATGATCCATGATTTTTTCAAATTACTTAACTTAAAAAAAATTATTTGAATTTCTTGCTCTAGGAACCCTTCTTGTAAAATGTCATTTTTGTTATTTTTATGTTCTGATTCTTCTATCGGGATTAGTTTGTTGTCAGAATGCTGCTCAGATGTTGATAGGTAACCAAACTAAACCTATTTTAGCTCTTGCAACCAAGTTGATCTGTCTAATAATGTTATTGGATTACAGTACCTAGGTAATACCAGTCCAGATAAAAGGTCATCTTGTTAATCTTTTTGCTCCTTTCTTCTTATAAAAGATTTATTTTTATCTGATGACTCTAAACCAGCGAAACTCAACCTGCTGGTCATATGCGCCCCTCTGAGCCTGTTTAAATGGCTGGTCATGGCCCATTGCGCAGGGAATTTTATTTAAGAAAAATGTATTATAAAAATTGTATACAATTGAACAATGTATGTAAAAAATTTTTCAGATATTATATCAATTTTGCTGTCAATGTTGTACAAATTCAGACTATTTTTTTTTCTATTTGTAACGATTATATATTACAGACAACAGTGGAGTAGCTACCATTTTACGGGTGGAGCTAATTTTTAACTGTTCCTCATGTCTTGCAAACGAAAAGTATTTGAAGAAAATAGGTTGTGTCTAGACCAGGGATGCCCAACCCAAATCGGTTGGTGGGCCAAGTAAAAATTTACTTAACTGAGGTGGGCCGCAGACATCAAAATAAAACTATACAAAATATTTTATATTATTGTACATTATTCAAAGTATTTTATTACCTTACAAGTAATGTGATACTTGTTTTTGTATTTTACTTGAAATTTTTCTTATATCAATGGATAATTTAGTGGACATGCATCATAGTTGATTGCCCACGTTTTTCTTGAGCAACCTGCTGCGATACTTTGTTTTTACTAGGTTTAATTTGGAAAAAATGTCTCACAGCAATAGAAAGTTCCCAATGCTGATATAATGCACATAGCGAATCATTTTAAATTTGGAAATTTATCTTTAAGGATATATTTTTCATACTATTCAATCTTATTTCCTTCTCACAGATTTTGTAGCTCGATGCTTGATTGTAATTCTATTAGCTCCATTTGTAAATTTGAAGGTGCTGATTTTACCTCTACATTAAATGGAACTAAAAATATTGTAAACATTTCCTCAAACTTTTGTGTGTAGGAGGATAAGGTGTTGAATTCTTCAAATAATTTTCTGGTTTCCATAGAATATTTGATGGTCACTTATAGTCATTTAACAATGGGAAATGAATCAAATTTATTAGACTGCGATTGATTTTCATGAAGCCTAAGCTTTGCTACAGAACCTTTTATATCTTGATAACAATCGGTAATCAACTTATTTTCATCTTGTAACTTCTGATTTAGCTCATTCAGTTTCATCGTAATATCTGTTAGAAATCATAAATCCTTAAGTTATTGATTATCTGAAAGTTCACTTATATTATGACCATTATTGTTCATCAAAGTTTCAATTTCTTCCATTAATTTCCAAAATCGCAATAAGCAGTTTCCGCGACTTAACCACCGAATTTTGGTATAATAAATAAGATTGCTGTATTCATACAGACTCCAGTTCCCTAAGATATTCTTGAAATTGATGATGCTTCAATGGATTGTTTTTAATTGGACTAATTATCTTGACAACAACTTACATCACATGAGACATATTTAACACTTGCACACATAGATTCTGGAAGTGCAAAAAAACAATGATAAATGAACATTTCAAAATCATTTGCACTGTTTCCTAGAGTTTTTATGTGATAGAACATTAATGTTCAGCACCAACATTTTTTCCTAGCATTAAAGGGGCTGTTGCAATGCCTACAAGATTTTTCAAATTTATGACATCCTTATATCTCTTTCAGTGGTACTACCTTTCAAACTCACAAGTTCTAATAGTTCTTTAGTAATATTCATTTGACTATTGACGCCTCTAATAAAAATAGCAAGTTGATTAGTATCATTTATATCTGACATTTCATCCAAAGCCAGTGAGAAATATGCGAAGCTTGTTGTAATTGTTTTAGCGATGCACAAATCTCACTTGAAATGTTTTCTATTCATCATTCTACAGTTTGACATGACAGACTAATGTGAGTAAAGAGATTCAGTTTTTCTTGACAGATTTCTTCAACTGTGGCAATTAGACAAACTTTGATGTAGTATCTGTAAAAGGCTTCATCAATGATGTGAGATACTCGAAAGCTAACACTGACAATACCATTTGAGTTTCCTTATGAAAAATGTATTTTCATATTGCTTGAAAGTCAAATGAAGAAAAATTATTTCGGAAAAAATTGCACTGGGAGAGGTGGGTGAAAACACAATTTTTTTCAATTCAACTGTCTATAGTTCAAATGTCTAAAATAATATAGACAGAAACTTGAATTAGGCCACAGAAAGTCTTCAAATGGGCATCAAAAATAAAAGATAATATCAAAAATAAAAGAAGGCTCAATATTTTGATTAAATCAATATAAATAGTTTCGTACAAACAAAATCTATATTGAAAAAAATTTATTTTGCCATTCGTATTTCAGAGAGACATCAAATGAAATTTACAAAATTGTCAAAAACAGATAAAAAAACATTTAAGAAAAATCCCACCAATTAATTTCACCAAATTAAGACATCATGATGTACAAAAAAATATTTGAGGTACATAATCGGCACAAAAAAAAATTAATTTGTAAAATATAAGAAACAAAAATTATTGAATTAAGTACGGATTACTGTAGAAAAAGATAAAGCAGGCTAAAATAGTATTCATAATATTAATTTCATATTATTACTCCACTAGTTTTTGGCACAATTTTGAAATTGAACCAAATTAGTGTGTTGCGACCAGTCTAATGCTACAGTATTATAATTGTAGCATTAGACTGGTTGCAACGCACCAATTTGGTGTGATTTAAAGGTACTTGCGTAGTATCGCAACCTTTGGCGACATAGGAAATGTGTTAACAGGAGAAAAAAAGGTTAATAGTCTCATCCCTTGTAAGATTAATCATCGTTGAATGGTCGAATTTCCTGATTGAGTGGCGGTCACGTATTTCTGTGACGTTTGATCGCATGATCAGAAATCGTTGGGAAGGCGGTGACTTCCGGAATGATGGATATAAAAGCAAGATGTTATCTTTTAGATTCTCTTTTGATATCCCTCTTTAATGTCTCGTTTGCGAGATGTTGATACTCACTCTCAATCGTGCTAGCAGGTTTAAATCAATGAGGACATGGATTGTCTGCTCAGAAGTATATTTTTGCCATCTATGATGTCTCAGATGTTTTAATTTTGTTCGGAACTTGTTTTTATGTTTTATGAATTGGATTGTTGAATTGTTGTTGGTTAATAAATAATTTCTGAAGTAATATATAGTCATCATTCAGGTTATAAATAACACTGTGCAAATCTCCTGTCACATAGTTGTGGCAAACAAAATGAAACACATGATTGCCAAAGTGGTGAGTTATCTTGAACGTTGGCGATTGTGCTATAATACATAAGTACCAAATTTATGTTAGTTTTTTATATAAAAAAATGTCTAAAGTACATATCCCGAGCATAAAAATAAATTGAAAAATGAAATGCAATAATAACGTTAACTGACATAAAAAGAACTGAATTATCTTTATTAATGCGAAAGCATAGTTTGAAAAAATAATCGTATTATTGCAACCTGTTGGCGACATTATATAAAACAAAGCACATAATAAATTAGGGTTGCCAAATTGGCGAGTTATTTGAATGTTTTGTGATTCATGTGGTCGTACATAAGTACCAAAAATAATTACAATCTTACGACCACCTGCTTCCTCGAGGTATTTGAGCCATTTGCTGTTTTTCTCGTTCGCGGATGCCTATTCCAGTTTGATACATAATTACTACTAACACTGATTTTGTAATTACTACAAAACAGCTCTGAGTGGACCCTGTATCAAAATTCTTTTGGGGGCCCTTTTTCAGATATTAACACCATGTTAGTGAGACTGGAGTAACGTATTGGGACCGATGTTGCTTGGGGGGCCTTGCACCATTGGTACGGCTGATGCAGCAGTAGCTATGTCCCTGACAAAAGCAAACAGTACTTACATATTATTGCAACCTATTGGCGACAGTATATGAAATGAAGCACATGATTGCGAATTCAGTTCATACAACACATGGGAAATCAGGGTTGCAAGTTGGCGAGATATTTTGAACGCTGGTAATTGTTGATAGTTGTAATAATAAGTAAGTACCAAGCAAACCACATAAACTTAAATTTTAAAAAGCCATCAAAATCAAATTAAGGTTTAGTACTTTTATTATTCAAAATATATATCAGAAAACCTATAAATTTGTCATGTGCATTTCAATAATAACATCAAATGAATTATAAAAAATTGTTTAAAATAGAGAAAGGCTTATTTATTTAAAATTCTGTTGATTAATTTTGCCAAATTAAAATGTCTCCAAGTGGAAAAAAATATTGTTTCGAATATGCATGGAACAGTTTCCAAACATTGAATGCATATATCACAGCATTTGGCGACGTCTTTTAATTTGATGTAAATTGCCTACGGAAAAGGCGTGGGTACCAAAAAAATAAACATAAAAATTAGTTTGATCAAGGATTACTGAACATCTCAACCAGGATGCTCACCGTTTGTGCAGATCAGACGGCTAGTCTAAAGTTAACGTTAAATCTTTAAGAAATTTTAACAACTATTTCGCCGAAAAATAGGTAATGTAAAGAAGTCAAATATAATTATAATCTTCACTTAATAAAAAGAAACAAATTCAGCTTAAAATTACAGGAAAAAAAAACATCCCTCGTTAAAGCTACCGGAATGTTGCCAAAACTACAAAACAAAATTTGAGTTGTTAAAAGAATAATTTTAAAAAAATGATTTATTCGAAAATTAATCTCAATTATATATACGTATCAAAGAACAAAAAATAGATAAATATGACAACCAATAAACATAACTATAGTAAAAATATGTAATAATCTGTAAAAAAACTATGCTCAAAGTATAAAGAGCAAATCGAGACATATGACGTCATAACACCAGAAAATCACTTAAAAACTAAATTTTAAAAAATTTAGAGTGAATTTCGAAATGAAAAGTACGTAAGAACCTGGCCAGATTCAAATGCAACATTATTTCAAAATATCAGATAAATCGATACAGAACTTTTTGAGTTATTGAAGCATACACAAACAATCATAAAATTTTTATACTGTTACAAATTTAGTCTTATTCTAATTGTTTCTACTCATTTGTGGTCCTTTTTACAGTTTAATTTGTCGTATCTAATGTGATTTCAACCCTGTTTACCTGTAATATCATTTCCACTGCATTGCACGGCCCCCATGCTTTAACATTGGTTTAAATGGTAAACTCGCCAAATATTGCAGCTAGCGCCAAGTTGGCGACGGATTTGGCGACTTAATTTTTGGCGCCAAATTTGGCGATATATCGCCAAATGTGGGCGATAAGCTTGGCGACCATGGCAACCCTATCGCGGTATTGTAACACTATTGTATCGAATGTATTACTGTATTGAGCTTTTCTCGTACGTTCCGGATTTTGCTAGACCTTTCTATTTCTCGATTATTCTGGCAAGTGCAAGAGGTTTCTGACCGAAAGGTATAAAAAGGCCCGGGCCGGCTAGTCAGTTAGTCAGATCTCAGCTTTCATGCAAGTGATACCTCTCTGTGCTTGAGAGAGAGAGACGATTGCATAGTGCGGTGCTATTGCTTTTATTGAGTTATTATTTTTGTGCTGAGTGTTTACTATTGCTTTTGTTAGCGTATTACATCTGTGTTATCAGTATTTTCATCGATTGTACGTGACTTTCTCGAACTGTTCTACAATTTGTGGAGGACTGTTTTGGCCAAGAATAAAATTGTTTTGGATCCCGCTCTTCGGCTTCAATCATTTCGAACCCCCGGAAACGCAACAATACATATAGATATATGAAATATATAACAATTGTATTACATAATTATAGTAAATATAAAATAATTATATATATTAAAATTAATCAATAATGAATATCAAAAATCGCTGATAACTTGCAATATTCCATAAAAAAAATATCCTAGTACTCGCCAATGATATTAGCAATGCCCATATTCGAAACTAGCACAAAATACACAGAAGACTGAAATAGTAGCTTGAAGAACAAACACAATGAAAATGTTTAAATTTTTATAGAAATTGAGTTAAAATCGTCTGAAATTATAGGGTTACAGCGGAGAAAAAACAGTATAAAAAAATTAACTAACGTATATTATCCCCATGGCAACCACATGATAAAAATATCAAGGTAACCATATTGTAATGTTATGGCCTCTTAGCAAACTTAAACAACATTATCAAATTAGCAGGGCGCCCAGCAGGCTCATCTTCCACACTGACCCTTCCCCCTGAAACCTCTTATACCATTCAAACACATGTGCATTAGAATATTTGAAATGTTTTCAAGGCTGATTTCTTAAGTTTCACATGAAACTTTATATTGATTCTACATTTTTCTGGCAGAATGCAGTTGTATGCGTTCAGTGACGCAGTACTCCCTGCTGGCATAATAGATTAAGGCATAACTGGTCACATGGATAGAAGAGGTATGTGGGATGATGTCACCAAAACAATTGTTGCCAGCTCGGTTCCTCTTTCAAGCTACACACTTAGTTTCATTTTTTTTGTGTCACACTTTGTATGATAGCTGTCAATTATTAAAGCACTACTTTCTCATTTGCATTTTCCATTAAATGAATCCTTATAGTTATTTTTCCATTATTTTATGTATAAAAAATTTATTTTCTCAGTACTTCGTTCATTAGTGTATTTTTCCTTAGGAGTTTTCTTATCCCAATTAAAAAAAGAAAGTGGTGTAAATATTTAAAAATTTTATAATCCATGTTCAGGGCTGATCCTAGCAGGGTGTGTAGCGTATGCGGGCAGCCAAGGCAAGGGATATGAAATTCATATTTGTTAAATATATGAAAGTTTTGTTTGTGTGACAGTAGAGTGCAATTTAAGTGGCACGGTAACGAATGAAAGGAAATCATAACTATTTCATACTCAATAAAAACTGCATAAAATCGAAATTTTCTGTATATGTGTGATAGAGAGGATAGTATAATATTTAAAAAATTGTCAATAAATGTTTTTCAGTATTTTGATTAATTTACAATCTTTTAAATGTTGGCTGTAGCCTTGGTATAAAATTTTTTTTTATTAATTCTCGTGTGTTGCAGCCCATGTGAATTTGCAGTCATGTATGTGGCCCATGGGGAAAAAAAGGTTGTGTACTTCTGTATTCAACAAATGTTTGGTTAAGGATTTTATTTGTAAACTCATGTTTCGAAATCCAACATCTCAAGAAGCAATATGAGTAAAATACATTCAGTTATTCTTTCCCTTATGGGATTTTACAAGATATGTATATATGAGAGCAGTTAAATCTTCCTTCCCTCATGCTTACTGGTCTTGTTACTTTATGGAAATATTGTGTAAACTGTGGAAAAAAAGGACAAGTATAAGTTCATGCAAAGTCATTTTTTTAAATTGTATTTTTTTCTGTATAAGTATTATAGTCAGCATTTTTATTGCAGAGCCTCTATGTGAGGAAATGGAGGAGGATGACAGTGACTTTGAATTGGATTTGGACGATATCGATGATGATGAGGAGGATGAAGAACAGGAACAGATTCAAAAACAAAAATCTAATTCTACACAACAGAAGATTCCTATCAAAGGTGCTGATGAATCAAAACCACAGACGTTTAAAGCGAAAAGTCAAGAAAATGAAGTTAAAAAGCGCATGTCTAAAGGTAATTTTTCTTGACTAATTTTTAATGTTGATTTAGATTTATTTGTTTTAGGTAGAATTTTAGCCTAAAAAAGTTAGTTGCATTGCTTATTTTAATGTATTCCTTTTATGATTTTGGTTGTTGATTATAATAATTTTTACTTTTGTTAATTTTTAAAACATTAAAAAACATATAAAAAATTTAATTAAGATTACATTTGTATAAATTCTCATTCTTGCTGAACTTCATAGATGATTGGTTTGAAAGTAACGTGTGTTTGTTATTCTTTATATTTTGTGTACACCTTCCGCATCACGGGGGGCAGGACTCTAGGAGCCTAAGGCTTGACTAACGCTAAATACGTATTTTCCCAATTTATAAAATATTAAAGGCGAAACCTGACTTTTAGGGGGGAGGAGGTCCTAACATTCTCCGTTACACCACGAGTAAATAGATAAAAAACATTACAAAGCCATTGATATTCATACACCACATAAAAAAAATATCGCATAAAAAGGAAATCTCATAAGAAAAGACCGCACAAAAACAGGTTTGACTGTATATATGTTTATATATATATATATGTTTCCGTTAAAGTGTAAAATCAATTATTTCATAGAATAACTGGTTATTTCATGAAATAACTAGACACGTCAGTAATATTGGACACGTCAGCATATAAAATTATTGAATTCCACAATTTAACTAGATATTCTATAGAATAACGATTACTTGATCGTTAAAGTATGAAATATGGCACACTAAAGTTCTTTGAACCGGTTCAAGCTGCTTTGGGAAGGATTTTTCAAATTTAGAGCTAGATATGGCCGAATAAAACAGTTTTACTCTAGATACCAGTTCAGTATATGTTATCAAGAATTAATTTCCATTGAAAAAGTTTCAAATATTGACCCAATGCTTCGATCTGTTGCAACAGCTTAAAGTTGCGGTATTGGACAAGGATTTAAAGAGTGCTTGTGTAAAAAAAATGTACAATAGTGTCACGTAGAAAGGTACAAGGCGATGTTACCCAATACAAGATTTATTTTCTCATGGTTTCTTACACGGGCAGCACCACAACTGAAGACTTATCCAGCTGCAGTACTTTTATATCCACACCTGGTGGAGAGTTCTAGAAGGACCGCCAGGGTAAGATTAACATAAATTCAATTTACATAATTTGCAAATGTTGATAATAATACTAAATAACGAAAGACATAATTAAAGTTAACAAACAAGTATCTGGGAGGCTCAAACCCGAGCCTACTGCATAACCGTTCGGCCACTCAGAGCTTATCAGATGGCTGAATAAAACAGTTGTACTCTAGATACCAGTTCAGTATATGTCAGCGAGAATTAATTTCCATTGAAAAGGTTTCAAATATTGACACAATGCTGCTTTGATCTGTTGTAACAGCTCAAAGTTGCGGTATTGGACAAGGATTTAGAAAGTGCTTGTGTAAAAGAAATGTATAATAGTAAAAAGTGTGCTTGTTTCAAAAATAATAAGCAATGTAATCCAAAGTATCATCACAGCAATTCATGCTCTAAATAATGAAAAGTAAAATAAAAATATCTCATAAAATTTTAATTAATATTCTCTTACATTTTTGTTTGAAAAAGTTTACACAATGTTTCTATGAAGCTACAGTTTTTCTTCCAAGCATGTATTTTTGTTGATAATATTTAAATGTAATCTATTTTTGCAACACACATATACATTTTCCCCCTTTCTGTTTTAACTAATGTTAGCAATATGAGCAATAATAAATTATATCATCTGCTTTTCCTTATTATTTGTCAATTATTCATTCCCTAAAGGGATAAAGTCTATTTTTCAAGAGATTTTGTCTATTTATGACCAATTAATTTATAAAATATCTTTGACATTGTATGTTTTTCACTAAAAGGTCTCTCCTTAGTTATTTTATGGAATACCCAGTTCCGGGAGGGCGAACCAATGCCACGTTAGAATATTTTGGGCATGCCATCGATCAAAAATGGTTTGCATTTTAACTGAAAATAATTAAGTTTACTATGAAGTATTATGTGTTGCCAACAGATCCTATTTTTTGTGATCCCATCTACTTCAACAATTCAACTCGTGGATGTGGATCTGAATAGTTCATGTACATCGCGGTAACTGGCAGTGACATCATAGAAAGCAAACTAAGTGATGTTGCTGACCAGATTAATAGAGTGCCAGGATCGCACGAACCCAGTGACTGACGCATGCTTTGTTGTGACTTCGCCGAATATATAAACGGATATACAGATAAACTATATGGCAGTTAGGTTAGCTCTAGGAGAGGTTAGTTCTGCCAGTTGCCAAGATGATAAGTAATTTAGGTAAAATAAATGTTCGGAATATTGCTTGCTTTGGGCAGTTAATAAGTTTGTTGTAATGAATTTTATTTAATTGGATGCATAATAAATGTTATTTGGTATAAATAAGAAACACCACTGATACTTCAGTGTTATACGTATGTTTTGCTAACTTCCAATAGCCCACAGGCGGTAATGAGCTATTTGATCAACATTATGAACAAACGCGAGTGATCCATCGCGACGCCGACAAGTCGTGTTATAGTTACGTCGTGTATTATAATTGCTAATGATGCAATGTTTATCTACGCAAAGTGTGTGTGTATGCAACTATTTCTAGATGTATTCAAGTTTGCTTAAAAAATATGTTCTAACATTTACATTAATGGTTCAGTTTGTATACATCTAATTGATCAATGTGATCTAATTCTTGTCTTGTAAGTCTGATTCATAAAGTAACTTTCACAGCTTTATTTTCAAAAATTTTAATGACCCAAGACAAAAGTGAAAGAGCAGACACTACAAAAATCTCATACAAGTACTCAATTTCCAAAAAACAAAAAAATCTGTGTATGAGCCCGCAGTCAGTAAAAAGGGTTGTAACGTCTTAAGCATCTAAAAGATGACACCTCTTTGATCTTTGTAGATTTATTTCCCAAACACAAGACAGTTCCCAGACATACACGATTTACTTTGTACAGTATTTACAATTTAGAAATTAGAGTTCTTGACATTCACAGAGATAATCAGTCTTTACGTTAAGAGGTAAGAACCGACTGCGGATATTCACATTGCGCCTCACGGGTGGAGCTCACAGATACCACTGCTCTCGTCGGAAGCTAAAGCCAACTTCAGATGTCAACAAGACGCTCACGGGTGGAGCTCAGAGAACATCACTCAATCAGTCACCAGGTGATCAAAGTCGTGGTTTTTCAACTGCCGACTCCCCTGGCTTGGCACTCGTGCATGCGCAGTGCTTGCGATCAGTCTACGTTGCCAATCGATGTTCAGGTATTTCACTGCAAGGCTCAAGATCCTCACGTTGAAGCTTGGAGAGTGGGGTGCCACCTCAGTCGTCCTCCCCGTCACCTAACTGAAGTTCCAAATCACACGGTCTTTGAGCGTAGAGTTCGTTACAGGGTTTTGGGGGGTGATCAAGCGAGAGCACATAGAATAGTCAATTTCGTTGACACAACTGTATATTTAAAGTTTATTTCTGCTAAATTTACGATTTTTAGCTGCTATTTAACATAGCTAGTTCAGCAAAGAAACAAAAGGTGCAAGATAGTAAGTGTAGCAGAGAATTTCAAACTTGGTGGACTAAGAAATGTGGCATGATCATCCCTGTGAATAAAATATATCTTATTTTTGCCACTTTGGCAATGAAGTGGCAAAATGTATTTTTGCCAAGACGGTTTTTACCTGATTTTTCCATGGGATGACTATAAGTCTCATTTGCAAGTAATGGAATTCTAATCTATTTTCTAAAGCAAGATCTTGTTATATAATTTGTATTTGGAGAAATTCCTTTTGGTTGTTGGTGGCATAAAGATCTAAAGAATAGATTGCACACACCTCCCCTAAATTCTAAGAGTTTGCTCATTTTTATCCGCAGTAAAAAAGGTTGCAGTATTCAGATTTAAATATCTATAATTCAGATTTAATTATAATTCTCTATAATCATTTGTAATAAAACTTAAATGTTTAGATATTAACAAACCAAATTGTGAATACAAGGTATAGAACTAAAACATAATTATTTAAGCATATTTGAACTAAATATTTAACTAGATGCTTAAAAAATAATGAAGGTACTAAATGAAAGTTTTAATGCTTTAGTTTATAAACTGTTAATGGAACTAGAATGGTTTGCTATTCCAAATGATGCAAATGTCATATAATTTGCTCTAAAAGTTCTTTGGCAGTTTTCTGCTCCAGTTCATAAATTTCAGTGTTGATGATCATCTACAGTATTTGTTTTAAAAAAATTGAATTTTTCATGCATGTTCCAATTCATTCACAGCTTTTGGTACATCGAACAAAAGCTGGCAGCAGATATTTATCTGCTTCAAAAAAGAGCCCATTAAAGGTTTTTTAAGGCTCTCAAACATTTAAGACATTAAAAGCTTATTCATTTATCAAACTATTAAGAGATTTTCTGAGACCAACAATATTAAAAACTACTAGCAGCGGCTGTCCATGCTCATTGAGAACACTAGCTCTTATCAAAGCAGTCAAGGAGGACATTTGTTAAAATTTTTGTTGAAAGAATACTTTCCTTGCTTAACATATGAATGTGTCAAAGAGAACAATGCATCACATAGTAAAGGAAGACTAGAGAGGTTATCAAAGAAAGCTGGTCATTTTCTTGCAAAGTAATGAAAACCTCAGGGGTACTTTAGATGAAAAGGCCTGTAACAGAGGCACATTCATGAACGCCACAGATGATGAGAAAATTTTGAAGAATCTTTTAACTGCTAGAATGACCATGTATGCTCAATGAGTCCCCATCATCCAGCTTTCGCGATGATTTAGTGCAGTGTTAACTATGAAGGCATCTCAGATATTCGTTTTTATTTGGTGGAGGTGAAAACCAGAGCAAAAATTTATCCAAGGCACTATCTTAGAACTAGTCATGAAGCCCCTGAATGTAAACCTGTTTAATAAAAATGATTGGACTTCTCAACAGGACTCTGCTCCTGCTCATAAGCTGTAGATGATCCAGCAGTGTTTGAAAGAGAATGAGTTGGACTTCATAGAACACAGATTGACCTACCAACAGTCCTGGTTTAAATCCACTCTACAATAAATTGTGGACAATACTGGAAGGAAAGATGTGCCAAAAACTACATTTCCATCAGAAAGCTGGTATGGAAATTCCAATGGATTTAGTTATTGCCTTAATAGGTGATAAGCCAAAGAGAGGGGAGGCCCGTGTGAAATCAAAATGTGGTCATTTTGATTGACAGGTGCAATATGTTAATCTTTTAAAAATTTTATTTTATCTTTGAATTTAAGTTATAAGTCTAATTTATATTTTTAAACTCCTTTGTAATTGTCTCAGAACTTACAGCGCTACTATGTATATAGTCTTTGATTATTATTTCACGTAATTTGTTTGGCTTGAAAATTTTCTGTTTTAGTTGAATATGAATTGAGCTAAAGGGAAGAATTTATATCCTTTTGTTTTCGACTTTGAGTACCATAAGTCTTATTTTATAATTAATGTAAAGTCTCTTGGTTAATAGTTTTAAAAAATTTAAATTGCCTGTAAAAATACTTTAATTAGTAAATCTTTTACATTTCTTATGTCGGAATATCATCGGGATTTGGTACATGAGAAATATTTAATTTTTAATAAAATTATTTTATGTTAACTTAAGTTTACCTTTGTTTTTGATTTAGAAAGATCTGTAATATTTGAAAAAGCAGCACAATGGAGTTAATAATGTTCTGATGTATATACTCATAAAAAAACTTTTATTGAAACAGTTTGAAATCATTTCATTAGCTTTTGATGTCAATTTTGTGTATTTTTCTGTTTATTTTAAAATTTCGTGTAATGGTTTTTGTATAACATTTTGTATTTTCAATACAAAATTGTAAAGCATAATATTTGAAAATTTTCCACCATTTACTCTGTTTTCAAATTATTATTTAATTCACAAATGAAATTCTTTCAAATTGGGTCTGTAAGTGGCATCAGTTAGATTTTTAATGGTTTTCAATTTTTTTTTTTATCCTATGCCCATCTTCGGCATCTCTGCCATTAGTCTACGAGCAGCCCAATAAAATGACGAAGCAAAAAAAGAATAAAAAAACTTCAAAACAATGGGGCAGTGTCTAAGATGGTCATCATCCATTTCACCCTTGTGACACAGAGGGCAACAAGCAGAATCCTTTACTTCAATGTGATGTGAATGCCTCTGCAAATAGTTATGCCCAGTAAGTAAGCGAAAGCATGCAACTCCCAACAGATCAAGGCAGGGAAGTGGGGATTCTAACACTTTAGTTAAGAAAGATGTTTCACCTTTTACCTACAGCTACATCACCATACTGGGAGACTATTAATTTATAGTTTACTGTAAATGAGTCTTTTGATGTTACGCAGAGGCAAAGGAGAGTCCTGCTTTAGCAAGCCTATCTGCTTTCTCATTTCCGGAAATGTTACAATGGCTGGGAATCCTCTGGAGGGCAGTACTTTTTCTGGACTCCCCAATTAAATCTCTCAGTTTTCAGAATTAAAAATATTTAAAGTTAACATTAACAGTTATAAGTGGTAAAATGGAACATTATTGAAATGTCTGTTTCATGTTTTAAATTGAACTGTTGAAAGAGGATACGAATAAAGGTGTGTAAACATTACTTGAAAAATCTTATAGGTGGATTTGTAAAAACATATGAATAATTGGCAAGATTTTCCTAATTTTGAAAATCAATAATGCAAATTAAATAATTATAGAAGATGAGACAATTCCAGTTAGTTAGAAACATGGAAAAATAAGTGAATATCTGTAATTACAATGTTTTCGACTTAATGATTGGACTAAATAAGAAAAATATAAACATTTATCGGAATTTAGATTCAATACATTTCCTTGGAAATTCATTTATTTGTTAATGCTTTTAATAATAATTTAGATGTTAAAAATTACTGAATTTTTCAAATATGTAAAAATAAGTTCTGTTATGGACTTGGATTTGAATTTAAACTATTTAATAAAACCATTTTTTAGTTTTTCTAAACAGGAACAGATCATTGATGTACTTTTAAATGAAACATTGTTTTAGAAGTTATTGAAATGATATTATGATGATATTGAAAGATAGTTGGAATTTTTAATTTTATAGGAGAAAGAAATTTAGTATCACTCTTTATTGGAAACTTGCCTCCTGATGCGACTCCAGATGAGTTGAGAGCTTTGTCTTCTGATATTACAGATGTTTCTATTCCTCGAAACTTTAGAAGGTGGGTGGTAATGGTAAATGTAGCTTTATGTTAATGCACTTATGATTAAAGGTCATTAAACTGCACCATTGTTTAAAAATGAGCTAATTTATGATTGTTCATATATATATATAGAGAGAGAGAGAACATACAGGGTTTATCTAAATTCTGCTGCAAAAATTTAAGGGGTGATAGTGAACATATCAAGACTAAACAATAGGAAACTTAGGGTCCCAAATGTCTTCCGAAGGAGATAGGTGATTTTAAAGTTTAGAGTTCGAAATTTCAAAATGATTATAAAAAACCCAAAAATGGGTCGATTCGTTAGCGGTTTTCGCTAAAATTATTCTTTTTGTTAGTATTTTCTTGAAAAATAAATTTTAAAGATAAAGTTTAAGAAAATGTCAATACAGGGCACTTTAGACTTTGGAGTAACAAACGACTATTTTTTACTGTTATTTTTTGTACCACATTAAATGCTTTCAAAGGCTTAGATTTAAACTTAAATTTTGAGCTCAAAATTTGAATATTTGGGGGTGGTTAAGTAGCACAAACGGAATTGTGTTCAAGAGATGAAACTTGAAACTCCCTTCCCTTTGAACAGAGTTCAGTTATTCCAGATCTTGGTGCCGTAGACCAGACAGCAACTATTACCTTCTACATGTATAGTAAATGAGAGAGGGATGACAAAAATTTAAAAAAATTATTCATAATAAACATGAGCAACCTCTGTGCTCAAAATAAAAAGAAACAATTTGATGTATGCACGGAGTGCGTATGAATGAAGGTTGAATGAATGATGACATGTAGAAAATGGTACATGCGTGATTTTCTTGCGGAATCATATAACTGCTCAAAAAAGTGCCCACCAGCAAAGATGCAGGCCTCACACCACCGGCGGAGGGAATGTTGAAAATTAGCAAATATCCCGGCATCTCCCATATGTCGCCTGCTACGATGGCAATCCTTGACAGGGCTCATGTAAACAAGACTCTTCATATGGCCCCAGAGGAAGAAAGACCTAGGTAGGAGAGGTCAGGCGAGCGTGCCGGCCAATTTACCGGACCACCCCGCCCAATCCATCTCCCTGGATATGCTGTATCCAATGCACTTCGCACACCTGCGCTGAAATGTGCAAGCGCACCGTCATGTTGGAACCTGTTGTATGTCATGGCTAAATTCTAAGAATAGTGTGATAAGTTGTGGATAACTTACATGACATCCCAATATTGTCAGTAGTCCAGGAATATGGTATTACTTGTACGGCAAGCAATGTGGGCGTTTCAAAATGTGCTGCCATTAACGAAATGTAAACAAACCCGGAAAACGAGTGGAGTTGAGAAACGGCTTTTGCTGATGGCAGCTGTGCATTAAAGATCCGGTCACCGCTTGTGACCATCTATCTGGCCACTCGGGAGTTTTTCTTAAATGTTTATATCGCTTGTTGTGGAAGTAATGCAATATGCAAATTGTATTGATGTATAAATACCAATCGCTACTGTTGTATAGTCAGTAGCAGTTGGGTGTTTCTCAGCAAGTAGCTGACTCCATACTGTACTCAAATGTTTTTTTGAGCAAGGTGCTCAGTTAGTGTAATCAATTTTTTAAAATTATCATTGTAAATTCTCATCTTTTATTGCATCGTCTTAAATAAATATGTTGTCTAAGAAATTCTCGTCTTAAAGAAAAAGTCCTCCACATGTGTTATTTAACTTTTAGATCCACTGTTCATAGCTCTACTGGTTAGTTAGTTTTTCACACTTTAAAGTTAGAAGTGTAGAACTTAAGATATTAGAACAGAACCACATAAGAGCCTTTATGTTGGCTGGAACACTTTCCAGTAGAACTTTACATCCTTACATACAATTAGCACCATACAGTTAAATCCTTGTGTAATACACTTTGCATGCACACATGCAAATCGGGTGATTTGCATAATTGGATATTTTGTGGGGAGAAATTGCTCATGTCTGTTATGAATAACTTTTTTATTTAATTTTGTCATCCCTCTCTTGTTTATTTTACGTTTAGTGGGTAGTAGCTGCTACCTAGTCTACAACGGAGTATCGAAGATCGTGAATAACTGAACTGTGTCCAGGGAAGGAGGTGAGCAAATTTCACCTCCTGAACACAGTTGAGTTTGCGCTACTTGACCACCCCGAACATTTCAAATTTTGAGCTCAAAATTTAAGTCCAAGCTTTTAAAAGCATTTAATGTGATACAAAAAATAACAGTGAAAAATAGTTGTTCATTACTCCAAAGTCTAAAGTGCCCTCTATTGACATTTTTTTTAGCTTTATCTTTAAAATTTATATTTCGAGAAAATACTGACAAAAAGAACAATTTTAGCGAAAACCGCTAACAAATCAACCCATTTTATAATAAGTTGAAATTTCGGACCATAAACTTTAATGGCACCTATCTCTTTCGGAAGACGTTTGGGACCCTAAGTTTCCTATTTACTATTGTTTGTCTTGATGTGTACTATCATCCTTGCTGCAGAGTTTAGATACACCCTGTATATATATATATATATATATCTTTTTTATTAATAAACAGTAAATTAGAACCTTTTATAGTTTTGGTTCAATTTTAGTGCTAATGTTAATACATACCTTCCAAAATTTGTTTTGAGTATAAATGTGCATTTTTACACATTGATGGCTCATTTTTATGTATTTTCGCAAAACTTCAGTTCTTCATTGATTTTTTTCCTTCGGGGCTTTTGTTTATTGTTTTGTATTACAAGCATTTAGCCCAGAGGCTCCCAAATTTTTTTGTCTCATAGAGACTCTTGCCATGTTTTGCTTATTGTTTGTGTAGACCCCTACTTAATTAATATTAAATTTTTTGCAAATTTATCAACGTAAATGTTTTTTGATGGCTGGTACAGCACTGCTTATTTTTATGTTTCTAACTGTAGTTAAGTAGACTTTTTAAAATCTAAGAAAAACATGTGAATTAAGTTAAAATTTAATGAAAATATGGCATACAATTGTTATATAAAATAACAAATGTTTTTAATGAGTGGGATGAATCTGTTGCTTCAATAATAAATTTTCAATCTTTAGGACTTAACCCTAAATCTCCACCTCTAGTAGTATCCAACCTTTTTTTTTTTTTTTTTTTTTTTTTTATTTTGGAGACTGGCAACTGCGCTGAAACTCCTCCTCTCTGGAAAAAGCAAATAAAACTTTCCTGAGATGTTCCATAATTCGGGATAAATAACAGGTATATCTTTTAAAGCCAAAATTGCTGACATTCATTTCTAAACTTTACTTTAAGATCTTTGTTAGGGCTGTTAACATCAGTTCCTTTTGTAATCAGACAACATGAATTCATTACCCACTGTGATATTACCATAGCCCAAGCATTCTCAAACCTAGTTTCAAAATTTGAATAAAGGGCATTTAAATGTTGAACATAGGTTAAAACATTTTTCGGGCAGATTGTGACAAAATTGAGAAACTGTTAACATTTGCGTCCAGTTTTATACTTTAGCGTGATTCTGGCAAGAAACACTGAGATGATGGTCCTTTTTTAATAAAATTTATGCTGCCGCCTTGTAACTGCAAATTAACTGCTGTAATTTTAGTAAATAAAGCTGTAAAATAGATAAATCTGGTTTACACTTTATTAATTTTTTTTTAAATTAAAGTCGCGATCTGGTTAGGCTATCATAGAATCCATTTACATCTCATGAACCCCCAAATGATTTTTTCTCTGATGTGGACCCCTTGCAGGTCGTCATAGACCCTTGGGGGTTCATATAGACCACTTTGGGAATCACTGGTCTAGCCCTTCAAAAGCTAGTTTCCTCACTGATCATCTATGCTTATTCCCACACAACATGTTTATGTGACGGAGCTTGGCATGCGGAAAAGAACTGCCAGCAGGTTATACGCCATAGTGTTATGTTATGAGTGCACATTACTTAAGGCAACCAAATTTTTTTAACTAAATTTTAGGACAAATCAATGTGATGTCCTCTAGTGTAAAAGTTCATTTCGAATTTAAAAAGGATATTTATTAACAATTTTAAAACAACTTTCTTCGTGTCCTGAAATTGCTAATATTTTGATGACTCAATTAGAATTTCAAAAGGAAAAATTCTTCAATACAAGAAATATAGCTATATTAATCTTAAATCGTGAAGTGATAATTAATCCTTTTTTTCCCCTCCAGCATGTCACTATAGTATGATTTATTACCAATGCATTATGCTCTTTGTTATGAGATTATTAATCATGATCTTATTTTATGATTAAACGCACATAGAGAATTACCTTCTATGACCCTGCCCATACCCTATTTTCGATTCATAGATTGGAGCTAAAGTTAATTCTCCTTGAATAAATTCTGTTTTTATTTATACTTGGCAGATGTAAAAGCAATTCTGGCACATTAAGTGAGTCATATTAATTTACCCCTATCAAACTTTTTAATTAATTCATGTGGTAAATTTATTTCAACACTTTTTTTCTGTTTGTAACCAAAGGCAACAAGCAACAATTTTCCAATCTTAATACCTTCATCGCAATATATACAGTGATAAAAGTTAAAATTGTTAATACAGTACTGGGTATGTTTTTGAATAAAAATTCTTTTATCTAGCTTACTTTTAAATTAATATATATTTACAGATTTGTTTTAAATTCCATGACATTTATTTCATTGTTACTGCATGCTAAAAGTACAATTTTAAATATGAGTTTCCTATCACTTTCCAAAAGTTCTAAATAGCTAATAAGTAATATAATAGTTTGCAACATTTGTCTATAGCAAGGGTACTCAACCTTTTTTCCCTCTGGGCCACATACATATAACAGTTATTTCATGTGGGCTGCGGTAGCCCAGTGGTTAAGGTATCCAACCATGGCAGGCATGTCATGAGTTCGATCCCAGTACCACTAAAGACCCGCCGTGTAGGGCAGCGATGCACGTTAAATCTGTCGAGAGCTGAAACGTCCTCCCGTTGGTGTGGTGTGGTAGTTAGGAGAGGGGGGTGCCAGCTCAGGTGTCGTCCACGTCACTTGACCATGGTTCAAAATTACGTGGTCCGTCGCCAAAAGCCCTCGTGTAGCTGAGCAGTGCGACGTTAATATTAACTCACTCACTCATTCATGTGGGCTGCAACATAAGAATTAATGGAAAAAACACTATAAGACCAAAGCAACATTAGACATTTCAAATGTGGAAAATTTATCAAAATATTAAAACTCCTTTTTTGGCTTTTATTCTAATATCATGTTAACCTCTCTTTCAAACACATACACAAAATTCTGTTTTATGCATTCTTCTCTAAAGACTTTTGATTTTTCCCTATTTCAATGCTCATACTCAAATATAATTCACTATACTTATAACAGTTTTCATGACAATACATGTTTTAAGATTAGTAATATGTGCAGCCAAATTTTCCTGGTGAAAAAAGTAGTGTAACTATATAGAATTTGTCAAATTATGTTTCTATTTCAACATAAATATCCATTTTCAGAGTAAGTCAGACAGTTACAATACACACACTAATTTTTTTACATGTATCTTGTCTTGTTCTAAAAAGTGGAAATAAGTTCCAACACAAACTATGCCTCTAGTTTTGCTTTTCATTGGAAGAAATATCAAAGACACTTCGTGAATTGAGTTTTGTTTAGTATAATATTTAATAAAAAACTGAGCCTATTGTGATGTTTCCGAAATATTCACTCTGTAGTCATAAAGCCAAACTAATAAACTTGCAGCTTAAGTTTTCATTTAAGTTCATGCAAATATTCTTTGCAGTACATCCAGCACAGGTAGAATCCGAGAGCTGGATTTTTATTTCCGAAATTATTTGATTTTGTTCCTGAATTCAGAAAACAGTGCATTGCAAGTATTTAGAAAACACTCCTTCACAATTTCTGCATTAGTAAAGGGTTTCTTATGATTATGAGTAATGTGAAAAATTTTGTATGTATTCTTTCTTATCGCTGCATCTTGTGGCATTATACATCGATAAAACACTTTGTTGCTGTTGCAAAGATTCTTTTAAGAAAGCCAATTTAATCACCTTTGAAAGAGAGTTTTGAGGAAATATGTCATTGAAGGATTTGTGTTTAGGAGTAAAAGGATGAGCAGTATATTTTTTGTGATTATAACACTTTTGTCACTAAAAATCATGATCCACGTTTGTTTTTCACTGCAAAATGGTCAACTTTTAATCATCTTGAAACAACCAAGCAAAACATATCCAAAGAAAATAGGAAGTTTGTGAGGGATAATTAAAACTCAGTTTCACTCATAAAATGGTCATTACTCCACTCTACTACAGTGAGCCTGGTGTCTTATTATTGTTACTACTTCATTGTTATTTGTTATTACTAACCGTTATATAGTTACAAATAGAAAAATGTTTTAAATTCGCACTCTTGTGACATCGACAGCAAAATTAATTTATTTCATTACTTAATTAATAGAATTTTCCATTAAACTTTTAATATATTCTTGGTGCAATGGACCCTGACCTGACCACTTGGAAAAGCTTGGCGGGACGCAGGCAAAGGCGGATTATGCAGCTGGTGGCCGTCAGGGGCTCCCAGCATCAGTAGGGGCCCCAAGTTTGAAGTATTCCAATAATAAATTAAACATGTGACAAAAATTATTCAACCAATATTGCAACCTCGATGATTTCCACGAATTTGGGTCGTGTTGCAGTCCTAGCTATCTTTCTTCCATATATCAGTATTGTTGCAATCTGTACAATAATTTTCATGTGCGTTTTTTGCACAAATTTTATTTTGATCAAACAAATATCCTCGTTTTTTAGTTCACAACTGCTCTTAGTTACTCTTGAATGCATCCAGTGATGGATTGGCCTTGGCATGAAGAATATGCCAGCCTCAAGGCCCTGTATGAATGTACCTTTATATATAACTTATCATAAAAAATTTTGTCTCTCTCATCGAATCATGTCTTTGATCGTTCAAGTTTCTTGATTGACCCAAAACCGTTCTGGCCCACAGACAACTGCCTGGTCTCCCATCTGCCATTGGATACAACTTAACTAATGGGAGAAAAATCCCAACACCAAGAAAAAATTATTGTAGAATAATGAAACTGCCCCAATGTGCATTTGTCTAGGTAACAAATTTAATTGATTAAAGTTTAAAGATCACAGGTTAATGTAAATGCAAGAAGAATCATTTCAAATGTGAAATGATGGTACATTAAAATCCTGTGTAACCACCAGAATTTCTCCAGTCGTGCATTATTGGATAAAAATCGGGTGATCTTCTTAGAGTGCCAAGGTAACATGTTGGCACTCTATCGAACACCTTGGGTTACAACTGGGTATGAGGCTGCATGTTATCCTGTTATCAATCATAAAATGATGTTTATGAATGGCACTACACCAGTTTGAATCGCCAGACTAACGTACAAGTTTGCAGTCAGGGTGTGTGAATTAGCCTCGAGAGTGCTCCGACAATCAAGGAAAATTTCTTGCACCAGACCATAACTCTAGGTTCAGGCCTCAGTGTGTCTAGGCTCAGAAAGGTTATTTGTAGGCACTGACTTGGCCTTCTACTCAATACGCACCTATCACTGCAGTTGTGTTACATATACCCCCACAAAAACAGGTGGGGGTCATAGCCTGACTGACGCTTGGGGCCCAAAACCCAACTTTGCGAGGCACTGCATCACTGGCACTTGGACAGAAACAACTTTGATTAGAAAACATAACACATCAGCTCTCCAAGGCCGCAGTAGCCTAGTGGTCAAGGTATCGGATCATGGCTTGCCTTGTCACGAGTTCGAGCCCAGGACCACTAAAGACCCGCTGTGTAGGACAGTGATGCACGTTAAATCTGTCGAGCTGAAACGTCCTCCCGTTGGTGTGGTAGTTAGGAGAGGGGGTGCCAGCTCACAGGTGTCGTCCACGTCATTTGGCCATGATTCAAAATTACGTGGTCCGTCGCCAAAAGCCCTCGTGTTGCTGAACAGTGCAATATTAATGTTCACTCACTCTTAACTCATTTTATGGTGGTCATAAATCTTCGCCCAGTTTTATTAGGCACCTAACTTACCAAGAGCAATAGAATTTTGGGTGTTTCATCCTTCCAACCTTTAACCCTGATTATCCAGTTCACTGGAAACATTTTTGATATCTCCCTTTTTCCCTCAGTGGAGTTGCCATTTGTTCTTGAACTAGTCTTCGTTCATTTGTGGTGTTGATCAGTCGTTCTGGTAACTTTGTTTCTTGTGGCTCAAAAATATCTAAACGTAAGTGCTTGAGCATCAAAGAAAAAAGTAAAAACCTTCCTTGTAGGGGTTTTTTGGTTGGTAAAATTTATATTAATAATCACTTTTTCTAAATAATAGTGTTTATGAGATTAAAATTTGTTTTGTTTAGTTCATAAAGAAAATTAAGATACGAACTTCTACGTAACAAATTTTCTATGTAACGAACTTTTTTCGGGACTAAGCGACTTTGTTGTATAGACTGTGTGTGCATGGAAAAAAATTACTTTTCCACTAGGCAGTAATGATACTAATTACATCCCATTTTGGTTATTTGGATCCTGTAAAATGTCTAATTTATAGTATACTTTTTACAAATCTCAAATTTGATTGTGGATTCCATTGGTTGAATTTTAAAAATATGGAATATACTATTGAAACAAAGTTGACACAATAAAGGGGCCTCAAAAAGTTTACACAGTGTATTAATTGGTTATTTTGCTGGATCACAGCCTTGAAGTCAGCTTCTAACATGTAATTTCTTTTTATATATAAATATAATCCTAAAATGGAAAATTTTACTTTTGAAATTTACATGAGAGTTTAGTTTTAATCTTCTAAACAATTTTCAGCGATTGCAGATTTGCCTATAAGGGGAAGGGGAAAAAAAGATTTATTAAGTAAATTATCCAAGCCAGATATATAAACTGAAACAGTATAAATGGTGGCGAGCCAGAAATGTGCAATTTTTTATGCGTGGCATAAAAAAAATTCCTAACCTTTTTTTAAAAAAAAAAGTGGGAATGTTCATCTATTTTAATATTGTGTCATTTAGATTGATGATTTCGTGATGAAATGATGCAAGGGGTAATCCAGTAGAATTTTTAAAACTGTACACACATAACTCCTAAATGGTTGTTGGACATCCAATTTTGGTGAATAAAATTTTTTAATGGTTTTCTATATAATAGAAAATAGAATTTCATATTTTCTTTGTTAATTTGTTCCCTTTTCTATCTCATAGAAAATATCTTTCGACTAAAATGTGCATCATTTCGAATATTGACGGATTTTTATTTCTGCAATTGTCATAAACTATGCTATAAAAAAGTGGTACTAAACCTATAAGAAAGACATTTGTATATTTTATTGGGGAACACCTCATCACAAATAAATAAAAAGCAATATTTTTGCTTTCTATTTATTAAACTCCAACTATGAATATTTATTTTAATTAAAACTTTCTCTTTTAGGTTTGCTTTTTTAAGATTTGCTTCAGAAGAAAAAGCTGATGCTAATTATAAGACTCTTCAAGGCAAGGAATTAAATGGTTATCTTTTAAATGTAGATTATGAGGGTGCGAAAAGCAAGAATAAAAATGATTCTAAAATTAAAGGTAATTTTTCTGAATTATAGCTTTTAATATTGATTTAGATTTATTTATTTTAAATAAATTATTCAAAGAAAAACAAATTATATTGAAACTCTAACATAAGCAGGCTCTGTTGATAATGCATGATTAATATTTTCAATTTTTGTGAAAGAACTTGGATCTGTTTTGCTCTAAAGTTTTTCAATATTTCCCTTATCTTCATTAGAAAGAAAAGGTTTTACCTTTAACCATCTTATATTTATTGAGTTACCCTATTGAGGAATAAATTTTTTAAAGTGAAAAAACATTGTTTTAATTTATTCTTTATTACAGATAATTTATTTAATTTTAATAGCAATTTAATAAGTAAAAGATTAACAAAAATAATCAATATATACAAGAAAAATATTGTCCACATGTGGCCCCTAGGGTGATTATCCCTAGGAGTATCGTGAGCTAGAGGCGTAGGATTAACGAAAGAACTAGAAGGAAACATTATCTTAATATGACTTTATTAAGATATTCAACTTAAACCTTTAACAAATTAGTTTATGATAATTTATGTTAGAGAATCTACGGTGGCTAAACACACAATATGTACAATACTGAAATAATGTAACTCGGACCACTATCAATAACTGATTCGCCTAAACTGAATTTTAATACAATCACTAATCATAATATTAAATAATCAATCCTACCTTGTTGTAGTTTGAAGTAACAAATATAACATCTAGATGAAATCCTACAGTGATTCGAGTGCAATGGTATGCACCTTGATTCTACAAATCTCTTCATATATAATTCCTACTTATTTGGCAGGTAACGTTATCCGCAACTTCTTCACTCTTGGACCACAAACTATGTTAACATTCCTCTACTTGCCACAAATTGCCATCGCGCTTACTCTAACTTCTGATTTTTAAAAAGTTCTTAATTTGCATCTTTCTTTCACACTTCACTTCTTTCATTTGGTTGGAAAAGAGTTGCCATTAATTCTGGCCTTAAAGAACCCAAAGACATGTTAAAGAAAAGACGCGTGAGCCCGCCGTGATATATGAAGTTTGTTTTAAAAAATTTTGTCATGACATTGTGTTCCATTTTCATTGGATAGTGGCTTTAAGAGTCTAGACTAATTTCAGAAATGGGGTTCTACCTCTTTTTTTTATTCTGTTCATGCATTTGTAGAATATTTCTTTTCATACCCTCGCATACCAAATTAGGACCAGCAGCGTTGTCTACTTTCCAACAAATTGTCCTTCTTCCTGGCCTCCTTTTCAATACTTTTTTTGGGGGGGAGGGGTGGTAATGAGTACTTGCATTCAAGTCAGAACATTCTTGCTTGTTCATAATTGGTTTGGCAGGGTTCTAGAGCTCAGTTTTGATAATATTTCTGTTTCTTCAGTGTCAAAACTTGTTATTTTGTCTCTCTGTAACAATTGTCACTATATTGTATCTCCTTTTTACTTTCATTGTGTTGTTGTTACTAATACCACCTGATCGGCAAAAGGCAGATCAAGGCCCACAAAACTCATCATGGCAGAGGGCTAAGTGACGCCTATCATTAACCGTAGCTTTGAGCACCATACAGGTGACAGAACGATTTAGCTCAGTTTCATGCCAATTTTGTGGGAGAACACCCCGGCGGTGGTCAGGGGCCTCCCACCTCTCTTCCCCTTCCACTAACCTAAATAGAGGACTTGCTGCTCGATGGCTATTTAAAGTACTCCCATGCCACGAAGGCATTATACATTTACAAACATCCATGTCTTCACCAGGATTTGAAACCAGGCCCAACGGCACAGCAATCAGCGTCGTTAACTGCTATACGGGATGGGCTACATAACCTTCATTGTAAACTGGGTAAGAAAATGGCTCTGTTGTACAAATTTTTTGTTTATTATAGTTTTCGTGATGAAGGCAGGTTTTTGAAAGAAATATTATTCCATGATTTTACAAACAATTGTTATTTGGAACAATAATACACACTCAATAATAATACATAACATTAATTACACACATAATAATAACACATATGTACGTTTATTTTTTATAAAAGTTTGCTAAATTAATACAAATTATGTTTGGAAACTTACACAAACATTCAAAAGGATTATATTTTACATACCTGATGTTTTTAGCTGATAATAATTAGAGGATTCAAATATTTACACTTTACCCATAAGATGTTAACATTGCATTTCTTTCAGAAATTTTGATTATAAAATGGAGTGTTCAGTTGTCAGTGCATTAATATTCAAGAATTTCTTCTTTCTTAATAAGGAATTCTGTAGTGAATTAACAGTTTTTTGCTTCTGAGGGAACTTGTGACATACATTCTTCACTATATCTATTTGGAAGAGTTTTTATAATAGTAATAAGCATTGTAAATGTATTAATTTATAGTCTGCAGGGTAACATTTTCATAGAAATTTCATTTATTAGTTTTTATTGTTCTTTCCACCATTTCTTTGGGTCATTTTGTGTCAAAATATTTAATAAAATAGTTTTGCTTTTGTATGAATTCATTTAGAATTTGTTGACATTACAGTTAATGTTATATAAACATTTTTGGAATTTTTCTTTTTATAGAAGAACAGAAATTAAAATCACTTTATGTTGAAAACTTGCCTATTGATGTAACTTCAGATGAGTTGAAAGCTCTGTCTTCTGATATTGAGGATGTGCCTATCCATAAGAATTCTAAAATGACTCACTGCAAGTGAGTGTCAATTTTTTCTCTCCAATTAATTTATTTTCAGCATTATTAGAAAGAAATTTTAATCTGGTTTCTTTTGTATTTTCAGAGTTCTTAATTTAGCTATTATTGAAAAAAGTTTGGAATTGGGTGTCCATTGCATGAAATTACACTTTTGTACTTTCACATTTTACTGTTGAGGTTATGCTTTATAACAGTGATCTTCAAACTGTGTTCCACAAAGCCTACTCAGGGGTTTCCCTAGTCACAATAAAAAAAATTTGAAAAGGAAATAATAAATATGTATGCAAAATGTATTAACGTTCTCTATGAAGATTGTATAACCGTAATTTTATACTCGTTGGAGCATGATGTTTAGAATAACTAAATAGTTTTCTAATGTAACATGTGCCTTTTTTTTCATTTGTGGAGAAAAAAATCTTTAATGAAAGAGAGGGAACAACTTGCAAACATATCGACCTTCGAAATTTTAGATTTCAAATCCATGCAAAGTATGCAGGATCTCTCACACAGCAATAAACATTTTTATGCAATTCATAACAATATATTAGGTTGGGGGAAAAGAAATCCATTATGTTTTCGGTAGATGGCTGTAGTGTCGATATCTCATGAAGTATCGATCAAACAATTACAAATCTATGTTCGTTGTCAATGTGACATTTCACACTAAAAAAATTATTTTGCTGTTTTTTGTTTGGTCCATTCAGTTGTGAGTTACAGGGTGTTAAAAATGGAATTCAGCAAAGAGAAAATTCAGTACATTTTACAGTTTTTCTTTGATAAAGGCAAAAATGCAAGCCAGGCGGCTGAAATTGTGAATGGTGTTTATGGTGCTGATACTGTAACAGCTAATTACGTGCAATTTTGGTTTCATCGATTCCATTCAGGCATTTTTGATGTTAAAGTTGCCCCACATCCGTCATCGAAAATGTCGATAAAATCACAGAAATAATCGAAGTTGACCGGCATGTTAGTAGTCGTGGCATCACCCAGGAGCTAAAGCCATTTGAGCAAAGTTGCATTCTAAAAGAAGCTTGATATTTGCGTGAAACACCAAAAAACATGACAAATCGAATTTCCATCTGCAAAGCTCTGGCCAAACAGAATGAAATCGACCCATTTCTTAAGCAGATGGTGACTGGGGATAAGAAATGGATCACATACGACAATATTGTGCGTAAAAGCACATGGTCAAAGCACGGTGAAGCAGCTCAAACAGTGGCCAAACCTGGACTAACATCCAGGAAAATTTTGTGTGTTTGGTGGGACTGGAAAGGAATAATTTATTATGAGTTGCTTCCATAGGGCCAAACACTAAATTTAGATATCTACTGTCAACAACTGGACCGTTTGAAGCTAGTGACTGACCAGAAACGGCCAGAATTGGCCAACAGAAGAGGTGTTGTGTTCCATCAGGACAACGCCAGGCCACTCATGTCTGTATTGACTCGCCAGGAGCTCTGGGAGCTTGATTGGAAAGTTTTTAATGCATCCAACATATAGTCCGGACCTGGCACCAAACTATTACCACCTTTTTCTTGCATTGCAAAGTTTCCAGAGTGATAAGAAACTGGGATCAAGAGAAGATCGGGAAAATCGAATACTAGAGTTTTTCGCCAATAAAGGCCAAGACTTCTATGAGAGAGGCAATATGAAGCTACCTTTAAAATGGTAACAAATTATACAGCAAAGCGGTACATATTTGACCTAGATCGTACAATCCAAAACATGTTAAATAAAGTTTTGAATTTCATACAAAAATAATGGATTTCTTTTTTCCCAACCTAATATTTATGCAAAAACTACGAAAACAAAATATGAAACAAATTAAACACAAAATATGAATTGTGACTGCAGGTAATTTAAAAAGACCTGGGTTTCTACAGTTTGTGTAAAAAAAAAAAATGGAAACACATCCCATTTACTAAGTATAATGCAAGGGCAGATGACATCTGGAGTTCAAGTTAATGCTATTAATGAGTAAATTACATTATTATTATTATTATTATGTTAAATTGAATAATGAGTAGAGTATATTCTTTGTCCTTACTTAAAACACCCATAATTTGTTGATCTACTTTAAATATTATTTTAGCTATATTCCTCTAAAGTTTTTGGTTGTGGTTCACTGGAAACACCTTCCAGTTTTATTGGTTCCATGAGTCAACAAAGTTTGAAGACCACTGCTTTACTAGAAGGATGTACCATAGAATAACTAAACAGTTTGTTTTAACACAAACATTGACTAAGGACATTTTACAATTTAAATGTTCACTGTGGAAAGAGAATAGGGTGAAACCAGCAAAGGTAGATAGACAGAATTTTCAACAAACAGCAACGGTCCTTGTTTTTTTCTGTTTGTGTTCGTCATCCCCGCACTTATTCGACCTTATTAAGCATGCTCAGACAAATGTTCTAATAATGTTGCACATCTTAATGAACTGTAGTGATACATTTTGTCATCAGTTAATGAAGTAAAAACTAAGGAAACTCATAAAAATGCACTTTTTCAGACAGTAATTTTTTTAAAGATAAAATTCTGCAATCTGTCGCTTACAAGCTATTTTTTTAATGAAACCCTTTGTTTTACTTGGTTCTTGACAACATCCTAATTTTTTTAAAAAATTCTTTACATTAGGGCCTTTTTTAAACTTGTAGACGATTTTCAGGGCCAAATTTGCCTCTAATGGGGGGGGAGTGTATTAAGCAACTTAAAAAAACCAAATAAATGAATTGATACACATTGGGGCAAGAATGGGGGATTTCCTGCCAAATGTAGTTACACATAAAGTTTTTTAATTTGTTAAGACTGTAAAGATTCATTCTTACTGCAACAAAGAAATATGTCGTAAAATGATATGCAAAAAATTTTGAATGGAGACGGAATGGGCACATAAATATGCTAATAATATGTGCATAAAACTTTTTTTTTGTAAGTTGTCATACATATGAATATTCAACACTCCCACTCTTTAGAATTAGATTTTTTTGCTGAGGAATTGCATGTATAGTGTTACGAATTTTGTATAATGAATGCTTAAAATAGTGTCAATAATTTTTATCTGGGTGTGTAATATGTTAATAATAATTTCTATTGTATTTATTTTATGTCAAAATTGCAATATTTGCTAGCAACACCGTTCCTGACATTATATTGACAATTCAATGGAAACAGTGAAATATTGGTGATAGAGCCAAGTTGGCATAATTTTCAGCGACCTTATGGATATATCTGCAAATTACTGGAGAAATCATAGCATATATCTATCTACTCCATCTATGATGTAAGTGGGTCTTCTCTTGAAAGATCCATGCAGCCTATAAATAAGGAGTCGCTCGCAGCAACTTAGTATTGTCATGGCCATTGAAGAGTTATTTAGATCAAGCGATTGCTTGTGAATACATTCTGTATTTGTATTTCTCTTACTGATTGTTTTGTCTGGGTGCTGTAGATAGTGTGAAGACCTGGAATTTATTTTGCAAATTTTAAAGTTGCATCCTGCATTTCTAAGAATTATTATTCTACAATAAATTTGCATCGCTCCTAAAGAACTGTCTTGCTCTTTGAAACCGATAGCATAAAATCCTTGATCTCCGATCTACATAGCATATATTTATTTACATATAAGATGCTATATATTCCTGTGTGTAACACTTTTATTACAAAAGGGATGCCTGTTTTATGCTGGATATAAAAATGGTAGATCCTACATATAAGAAAAGGGATTTAATGTATAGTAAGTCGAAAATTACAATGCTTGAAAGATGACAAGTATGTTTTACTGTTTACCAAAATAAAATGCTGCTTAAAAAAGCAAACTTACCTTATAATTGTAAGAGGGAAATACATCAAAATACTTGAGCTGCATTAAACATTAGCAATCATAGAATACAGACATATCATCTTACACCTTGGTCATCTGGAGTTAAAAAAAAAAAAAAAAGCAACAAAATTTAACCATGATCCCTGGATGTATGCAAATGAACTGGCTTAAAGTGTCCCTGATTGCATGCTCAAAAATGCAAATAATAATAACAATAATAAAGAAACAAGTAGTGAATTAAAAAGGTCTTTAAAGAAAGATTTTTAGGTTTATTTCCAACAAACTACACTCTCTCTTGAATGCCAACTGGAAAATGCATATAAAATTTTACTTCAAAATCTATATACAATGTAAGGATTTGTGTAATCATATTCATAATATAATTATGCATTTAGATAAATATTATTTCTAAATTTTCTTAACCCCTCAATTGTTGCAAGATTCATTCCCAGTGCCACCGTTTTTCAGCTAGGCGCATGTATTGGGGGGGTACAATGAAAAAATTTTCTGAAATAAATAGAGCCTTCACGAACACTGTCAAGGTCACTTTACTGCATTGCAAAACCTTCAAAATTGTTTCACTGATGGCAGTGCAAAGGAAAGGATAATATTTCAGAGAGTCTGATATATATGTCCGAGGCTGTTAGATATTAATTTAATTCTCTTAGAAGCAAATTGTATCACTTTTTCTTTAAAGATCTATTAAATTTAATTATCCATTTATTAAAAGTTTAATCTCTTTTATTCTCATGCTTGCTATTTGGGGTAAATATGACCCAGCTCTTTTTCATAAATCAATGATGATGTTCATTTGCATAAACTCATTTACATAAACGTTTATGCCACCAGGTGGCCATATGTGTAGAGAATACTTATTATCTACATTAGTATGGGGTCTGATGCAGCTTAAGATTGTTAGTATTTAGTATCTATAAGCTAATTTCCCTATTTAAAATTATTTCAAGTATTAAGAAAAATCAAGATGGAAGCTGCTTTTTGAAGACATTTGGTCAGCTCATGCAATTCTTTTGATATTTAAATTCATTGATAGTAAAATTTATTTTTTACCAAGTCAATAGGTGAGTGACTTGATTACATTTTCCTATCGCACTTGTTAAAATTGAAATAAAAATGGATTAAATCATTGAAAAATTAAACTTTAAATTATTCATCAATATGCAGCCCATTAGACATTTTAACAAAAAAAAAAAAAAAAAATTTACACCAATCTGTTGCCTGTTAGAAATTTAAAAAAAAAATATTTCCAATGGAAGAACAACATGAAAGTATTGTTCATTGATAGGGGCATGTGGGGTGGTCACCAGAAACAGAACCTGATGAAAAGGCAAATAAGAAGAAAAAGGGAATTTAATTGGTGCTTGGATAAATCACTGTGTTATAGGAGGAACACTTGTACCAGTACTTGATTTCTGTGGCACACATTGGACATATCACACCAATTACTATTGCACACCAAAATACTGTGATTGTTGAGGGGTGTATGTTTACATGGTTGTTGTTGAATTATTTTGAAACAGTTACAGAAATAAATCCAGCCTTAAGCAACAAATTGTAGAAGAAAAAAAATTTATTTGGTAAATAACAAATGTCACCAACAGTCCTCAGAAGTGATCTGAATAATGCTTGTCAGTGGCGCACACAGAAATTTTTCAATGGGGGAGGGGTCGAAAGTTCGTCATTCTTGTATCATGCTCCTTTTGATTTTGTCGATTTTGGGGGACAAAACACAGTAAAAAACTAATTTTTGAATAAATAATTAGCATTAATTAATAAAATTAATCATTAATAACAAGTAATTAAATTTTACGTACTATATACTTAGAATTACAATAAATTTGAAAAAAATCTAGGGCTTGGAGGGGGTCCGGACCCCCCTTGTGTGCACCACTGATGCTAGTATTTCTTTCAGTTTAATAACAATCAGGTGAAGCCTTATCCCAATTTACAGTAGTGCAAAAAAAAATTATTACAGTGTGCAAAAGAACACGTTAATTCGATAGGTGATCACAAGTTATGTAGAGTGATGAAACTAAGATATCCATATTCATTAGTGATGGACGAAAATATATAAGACATAGAATAGGAGAAAAATTGGATCCTGACTGCATTTAGGCAACTGTAAAGAACCCACTTCGTTTTATGATTTGGTCATGCATGTCAGCAGATAGTATAAGTCACCTTCATATCATTGATGGGAAACTGAATGCCAGGATATGCATTGACACAATATGAAACTGTTATAAAAAAAAATAAAGGCTACCCATAAGTACTGATAACTCACTGCTATTTAATATTAACCCTTTATCACATTATGATTCACTGTAGTTTTTTTTCATGCAATTATTTTTTTTAATCACTACATTGAAAATTAAGAGATATACATTAAAAAAATACTCAACTTTGGGAAATTTAACCCATTTGAGCTAATTAATTAAAAATAATCAACTAAAAATAATTATATACATTGTTCACTTGAAATAAATAGTCAAATCGTTTTCTAAGGTATTCATTTTCTTACAAAAAAAAATAAAACCCTTGTCTTTTGACATTAACTATTTTTTCGGAACAAAAATGACAATCTTCGCAATGCGCTGAAAATGCTGTTAGCTGTAAACACAATTTCTGCTATAAAACTATTCGCCTTCCCCGCTAAAATACGCATCATAGAACCCATGCTGCCACATATCTTGGAAGAGTGGATTTAAAAGAATATTCCTGCTAAGTATCGTCAGAGTATTCCTAAAAATGTTTATTCCATGTCATTTTAAAGTGAGTAAGTACCATCGGTAGATAAAAGGTTAATAAGTTGAACTTCATATTTTCTTTGTTGATTCATCGCTCTCTTTTTCTATTAAGTGGAAACTATTTTCCTTTTCATGAAAATATGCATTGCTTTGAGCGCAGTGGATTTTATATTTACAGTTGTCATAAGCAATGCTATAAAGAAAGTGATGCTAAACCTGTAAAATGTTTGTATATTTTATTAAAACCTCATCACAGTTTTTTTTTTTTTTTTTTGCTTTTATTTCTTAAAATCTAGGTATGAATATCTTTTAAATAAAATTTTCTCTTTTAGGAGTGGGTTTTCAAAATTTGAAGAAAAAGCTGATGCTAACTTTAAGACTCTTCAAGGCCTAAAATTAAAAGATCAGGATTTGGAAATAGATTATGTGAGTGAAAAAAGCTTGAAGTTAGCTGGTTCAAAAGAATCGAAGATATATTATGAGGATGAAAAAAGCTTGAAGTTAGCTGGTTCAAAAGAATCGAAGATAGATTATGTGGATGAAAAAAGCTTGAAGTTAGCTGGTTCAAAAGAATCGAAGATAGCTAGTTCAGAAGCAAAAAAATTGTATATTAATGGAGTTCCTCTTAGTGCTACACTTGGAGATGTTGCTACTCATTTCCCTAAAGCCACTCAAGTGTTATTTATTTCGTCAACAACTTCTAGGTAAAATATTTATTCCTTAAAGATGAAATTTTGAAAATTTTCAATTTATTTTTATCATTTAATGTTCTGTTCCATATTGTGCTGATTTAGGTTCATGAATGACTTTGAATACTACATGTAATTACCAATATAGCTATTTGGATGCTTTCCAAAATTTATACTTATTGAAGGAAAAGTCTTAATTTTTAAATGTGTATGAACCTCTTAACTGCAAAAGAAAGTTATGCAATTTGCACACCAGTGCCTTTATTTTTCACACAGGCATGCACATGTGGGTGGTTGAGGGGAAGCATATATAAGTAAATCCTTTGAAATAATTAAACTAATAACAGCACGTTTCAAAGAATCGTACTTTGGTAGGGCTTATATGCTATACTGTTTGAATTAACTGGGACAAACATGTTTTTCTAGTTTGAGTTGGTATATGGTTACTAATGATGTCCTGAACCACCTCAAACCCATTATATCTGTGTTTAGATTAGTGTGACCGATCGACTTTGACTATAAATTATTCATTTTAATGTTTCAAGAGCTCAATTGTGAGCCTTTCAGTGTGGAAGCTGGTAATTTCAATTTTGCATTCTGTATAAGACATGTTATTTTTACTTTTTCAAAAATGGATATTATTCTTAAGAATCGCTCTAAAATAAATTGCTCTCAATGAACACACTTCTATTACTATAAGAAATATAACCATGGCAGTTGGTGTGATTTCTAACTCACAAAATAATGAAAAAACATTTATCATGGACTGTTAACGACTCAAAGAAGGGGATTTTGAGTGATGAAACACTTTACATTTGATGGAACATTTCAACATGACTTGGCCCCTTGTCACAATTCGAAATTAGTCCATGCTTTTATGCATAAAATAAAATAAAAGTTCTCGACTGGCTTGAAAATTCCTCAGATTTAAATCCTACTTAAAACTGATGGCATAATCTCAAGAATCGTTTTGCTGAGGTGAATAGCACAACAGAGCAAATGATAAAATGGGCTGGCTATACTTGTGCATTTCCAAGATGATGAAATCAAGAGCATGTGTGCTACTCTAGTGGTGTCAATGCCAAGACAGGTTGAAAAGGACATTTCTACTAAAGAAAGACATATTTCGAACTAATATACAGACTTTTCAGTCTTTTTAAGATATGATAAAAAGCTAAGGTTTTATAAAAAATATCTTTTTTTCCCATTAGTCCCAATTCGAACAGTATAGTATATGCCAGGAGTAGTTCAGAGGTTAAATAAAATGAAATAGATTTGCATGTTATAAGATGTACTAGATTTGCTTTGTGAATTTTTATTTTTCACACCTGCTTTGAAATATCTCAGTGTTAAATTATAATCTTACCTAATTTGATCAAAAAATAAAGTTATCAATAAGTTTAACACTAGATTTCCCAAGGAAGTACCGTATTTTCCTGCATATAATCCGCGTATTATCTGAGAAAAAACATTCTCCATCAGAAAAGCTAACAATAAAGTTTTGAAAGAAATATTGTTTATGTTTTATAAAATAAATAATAGATGAAGCTTTCATGACTCGGATGACGTATTTCAGCCATAACTAGTTTTTGTCCAATTACATTCAAAAGCGAATTCGATTCCTCTGATGGAAAAAACAGTTACTAGTTGCTGGCGCAGTTTCCAATTTTCTCTTGACTCGAGCTATTACGTCCTTTGAAAGTTTTCATCGTGTTGAAGCAAAAGCGTTAAGTTACACTTCAAGTTAAAAGTTATAGAGAAGGCTACGGAAATCAGGAAGCTGCAAGGTTTTTCAATGTTGACGAATTGAATATTCGTTTGTGGAGAAAAAACAAGACAAACTTCAAAAATTGTGATTGACGTTAAAGAGCCGATTGTCGTGGGAAATCTCTCTGACCAGAAACAGAAGAAGCAATAAATTGATTTTAAAAGAAAGACAATGGGAAAGCAGTCTCGATCTTAATTTTTTTGCTGTTAACTTGCTAAATTAAAAAAAGAAAGATTTTTTTCCACGTGGAATGATTTGTTTAACAACTCAAAACATAGATGGCAGTAGCAAGGAATTTTTTTTTTTATTGAGATTATCATAAAACATATTATCATACATATTTAAAAAGACGTTTCATAATAAATTTTTTTTCTGTTCAATTTCTTATTTCTGTTTTTAATTATATTGTGTATTTTTTATGTTATATGACGCTCATTATCGGCAGTTTATATTTCGGATTATTCGACGTGGATTATACGCCGCTGCGGATTATACAATGTTTTTTTTCACTCGAAAAAAGGCTTTGCGGATTATATACAGGAAAATATGGTAATTTTGACTGCTCATTAATTTCAATTAGAAAAAATGATACAATTTCTTGGAATTTTTTAGAATTTCTTTTTTCCTATTGAAGTAAATTTTTTATTGTTAATATTTACTAAGAAAATGATATATGAGACTGTAAATAATATAAAAAAATATTAAAAATTAATTTTAAACAAATTTCTTTGCACATTAGTTATTCTTTCACAATGCAGTCATTTTAACTGCTTTGGGGCAATATAGGTATATACTAAGTTTATCTTTTTAGTGTTAATAAAAAAAAGACACATTTCTGCAAAAGTTGTATTTATTGCTTTGTTGCATGATTTATATTTCTGTCTAATTAATGCATCATAAATCTTTGCTATATGGTTTTTAAAATTAACAAGCGCAGGTTTATGCAACTCATATTTAATTTATTATACATGTTGTAAGGTAAATCAATTGTAAAGGTTTTTTTTACCTTTGTTTTGGCGTGAAAAATTCTGCAAATAGAAAATGATTGGTTATACATGTACTTGAGAAAAAGGATGATTTGTAGAAATTTAATAGAATAATTTCAATATTGATAATTATATGTGGGATTTGTTTATTTTAAGTTACAAGGAGAGCTGACTTGAATTTTATGCCATCTACTAATTTTGTCTAATCAAAAAACCACAAATGGTGTTATCATTCCCGCGCATGCTCGGAAACAAGTTCCACACATTCTCCTTCCGTATCAGTTATGTATTTAAAAACCACACACACACTTGAAATAAACAAAAATATAATAATTATGTTATTCAGGCAGTCAAAGTACTGTAATTCCATTTAAAATTGAGACAAATTTATGTTTGTGTATACTACACCATATAAGTTCACATAGGTGTGAATCTCAATGCTATCAGGCAGATCCATGATGTATCTTATTTTGTTGAAAAAAATAGTCTTTCGGGTACTTGAATATTAAACTGAAATATTTTTCTGTGTTCTCTTCTATTGAAGACAGTTCCAAAATTAAATTATAAACGGTGTTATTCCGAAGCATACACAATCAAAAATATTGTGTTTTATTGTTGGCTATAAATTGCATAATTTACAAATTGCAATTCATACATAAGTATCCTTCAAACTAATGTAGAAAGTATTAGTTTCAAATATCAAGATGTTTTGTTTTGGAATTTATAACATTTGCAACTTGTCTTTTTAAAGCATTTTTCTATATTGTATGTGTGATATATTTCTAACCCTTTACTCAATACTTTGGGGGAAATTAATAAAGGGCTGGTTATGTTAACTGTGTCCTTTAATTAACTTTGGAATATTCATTTCATACAATAGATGATTGCATACATTTTAGAGCTTGTATCTGTTATGTGAAAACATAACTTTTTATACCAGTGCATTGTTTTATTTAAATATGAGCCATTTATTTTTTAACTTTAATTCAATCTTTTATGATTTAATTTTTGCTTTGATATGTTCTATACTTATAGGAAGGCATTTGTAACATTTTTTAATGAAGAAGATGCTGCTAAAGCTTTTAGTTTAAAAGAAATTGAAATTGATGGACATATGCTAGAGCTAAATATGTGTGCTTCTGCATCAGCTTCCTCAAGTAAAGATATGAGTATGTTGCTGCATTATTGATTTCTGATCAAGTCTTTAATGTTTTAAATACTTTCACTTTAAAAGTAATAGAGAAAGTTACATTATAGAGGTGTTTATTAATTCTTAAAATCTTATAAATTTTGCATGATTGTATTTTTAGTTTTTAATTCTATGTATCATTTTTGGTTATCACTGTGGATACTTATTAACTTATTTTAAATAGGTGACCAGAGATGAAAGTTGTAACTTAATGATTTATACAGCTTTACAAATTTTAAATTCACTCATGTGTCCTTGGTTATTAAAATTCAGAATAGTTGTTTCAGGATGTTACTACTACGGTTTCTTTCCCTGGGTCCCAAGAAATCGTAAGATTTTCAGACCTTTTGCATTTCCTGGAACAAAGTGGAGCATGCATCCAAGAAATGCGTGGGGCTGGAAAATTTTGTGGTAGCTAGTTTTTACTAGACTGTGGATTTTGACCTCCAATACAAATTTTAGCTGACAGCATGACTGCAATTTGTGATCATTTACCCCGATTTAATTGGAAGGAGAAACGTCCCCCAGCATTGGGGTAAGAGTGTAATCAGAGGAACAGTAATGCCCAAATGTAGGTTTGGGGAGAATTTTCGCAGCTTGTGTGGAGGAAAGAGGAATTTATCCTGATCAGTATTTAGCTATTAATGGAATATCGTTTTGTAGGCTACCAGCTCGACTGTTACGATAAAATTTTCACATCTTGATTTACGCTGATACTGTAAGTACTTACACTTAAAGATTTATTATTAAATTTATTTTTAAAAAAATTTTCAGATACTTGTCTTAATTATGAATTATTTATTTGAATCAGCATTTTAAAGAAAGGAAAGAACCCCCAAACTTTTTTTGGGGAGAATATTTATAATAAATCTCACAACTTTTCTTATTTGTCCTTTTTTTAACCAAACTTTTGTGTGAGGTTTTTACATATAAATGAGTATAATTTTTGGAATTTATACATATTATTTTATGTTATTGTTAATGATTTTAATTAAAAGTAATGTTTTCAAATTTTTCGAGAATTTTATGTATTTTGGGAATGGAAAAGGCCTGAAAATCAGAAACCCTTGTTACTATCTAAATGTTTTGTCTGTTAAAAATACAAGTGGACAAAGATATTGACAAAGCCCTAAACTGCATGACCTAATCTCTATAAAAAATCTTTACATTAAGTGAATCAATATTATTTTCTTCTGAATTTCAAAACAATGCAGAAAAGAAAGTTAATGTAAAAATAATGTTAAAATAAATGTTAAAAGTACTTTTTAACATTTATTGTGATGAGAGAATGCCTACTAAATAGCTGCAAGAAAAAACAACATACTAGCTGCTGTATGGCTAGAAAAGCATGACATTGGTTATTTTCCTAGGTGCGAAATTAACACTTTTTGAAATAGTTAATAATTACATATAAACTTCTTAGCAACAATGACATCTATACTAATAAAAGAAAGAATTTGTGTGTTTCGCCGGTATCGGTCAAACTAAGCAACCCAGAAGTATAAAACTTGACACATAAATACTATAGGCTCTAATGATGTGCTACGAATAGTTTTTTTCAAACTTTGCATTAGATTTTTTTTTAATTAAATTTTTAAGCGATTTCCTCCTCCCCTTTTTTTAATTAACAAATGGATTTTAGTATTCTTGGTTTGGCATGAGTCATTTTTGTTTTGCTTATATTTTATTTGATTATTCTGAACCATTTTTGCATTCAATGCATTTTTTTCCTTTTACATAATTTCAAAAAAAAATGTAATTTTAGAACAAATTTTCAGACTAAATGGTCATTCTATACAGATGGAAGTGGGCAAGACATAGTGTTAAAGTGGCGATTAGTTCTAATCTTAACTTAACATTGACGTCAACAACTGTGACGTATTGAGTACGAAAACTCACAGCCAGGCAATTAATATAAATTTATTTACAGAACATTCTAAAAAACAATCTTACATCCAGAGCACGTTTATGCCTTCTGCCTCAAAACCGGTCCTCCGCTTGTCCTTTCCAGACGAGTCTATCCGGAACGTAGGGGAACGGGATTCTAGGGAACCCTTCTCCCCCACTTCCTCAGGCAGAGACACCATTCACTTCTGGTCCTGGAACAACATTCGCCACACAACCTTCTGTGTCGTGAATATCAACATCAGATGGATTGTAGCCCGCCAACAGGAGTGGGTGATACTAAAGCCTAGCCAACGCATTAAATTTAGGTTTCTGAGTAATTTTTGTTTATGATTATTTCTTATGTATTGTGGTTTGTAATAATGCATGTTGATTACATAATGGAACAACTACCTATCTTGCAAGGCCTAATGTTATTTAAAGCTACTGTTTTTATTGTACTGGCCACTTTTAAAGATATTTACTTTCCATAACATGTTCTATTTCATTTTATGCTCCTGATTAATCTTAGCTGTATCTGAAAAATTTTGGCTTCCCCCATGTTTCCCTCCATTAATATTATGTTATTTTTAATGAGTCAACAATGCAAAAACATTTGTGCATATTTTGGTACTAAACAGTTGTAAGAACCTTGGGTTTGCGCGGTTTTGCTTTTCCTTATTCTCGTTAACCTGAATGTTGGTGGTATTACAATCTATGGTTGTGCTTGGGCTACAATTCATCTGATGTTGATATCACAACTGAAGGTATTCGGCTCCAAAATAAGTAAATCTTGGAACTAAATCGCCTTTAGCATACACTTTAGTGGTACATCTTACCTACTTCCATCCTAATAGCATGACAATTTGGTCTGGAAAAGGTTATTGCTTTTCTTCCTTTATTGGCTAATTCCATGTTTCATGGTGTAGTAAAATAGTACAAAAATTAATAGCCTATAACAAAAAAAATGGCACTCAATTCAGACTAATTGAGATTATAAGACTGTTAGAATTTTAGGTATTTACCTATTAGTGTCACCACAGCCAAATTGGTGCCATACGAATCACTCCTTGGTATCACAACAACATAGATTTTTATGGATTTTATATGAAAAAGAAAAGATCTGTAAGATTTTGGTGGCGAAATAAATGATGAGGACGACACCTGAGCTTGCACCCACCTCTCCTAATTACCACGCCAGCGGGAGGCCATTTGAGCTCTTGACAGATTCAGCGTGCATCAGACGTTAAGGTGGTCTTCAGCGGTAGCAAAAATTTCCAAGGGGCAGTAATAATTCATTGTGGGACACCACCTCGAATTCTAGATTTTGAGTACCTACTCAGGATGGGCGGAAAAATAAATTCAGCAACCTTACTCTCCCCCTCCCCCTTCTTTTTGCCTATGAGATGGATATAAATAAGCGAGATTTTTTCTTTTACTGCCATTTTTAAGCAATTGATATGTCACAATTGTTTACTAAATGAACACTTAATTCAATTTTGTTATTTCAAATCCTAAGAAGGAAATTATTGTTGCTGGGTTGTAGGGAAAAAACTTGTTAAAGTGGAACAAATTTCGAAATAGGAAAATTTAATGACATAATTATAGAAATCACTCACATTGCACACGTATAAACACACACAGAAATGCTGGCGTCATGAAGGAAAGAGAAAGCCTGTTCAAGGCCGGTAGTGTCTGACTACAGTTGGCGAGGTTCCCACATGTGCAGGGGTGGGGTTGCTATGTTGGAAAAGAAGGGCCTTGGCTTTGCAATGGAATGGACCAGAGAAAAAAGGAGTTCCTTTGTTTGGACACTGGACTTAAATTGGTGCCAAGAAAAGATCGTTATTGGTTTTGGTGTTTAGCGTGAGGTGGGTAGTGCTTGGGGTTGGTTTTTTTTGCTGTATTTAGAAAGATAGAATTCTGTTCTTTTGGCACGATGTGTTGTGTCAGGAAGTAAAAAAGAAAGTAATAAGACTCAATAACTCCACAGCCGGGGTATGCAGCTAGTATCTAAAATAAAACAAGATGATGCAGTTGCAGATTATGAAGATTCCTTGGAAGAAAGAGAAATGATTTTACGTTCAAATCCTAAAGTGAAAGTGATTGCAAACATTCAGGATATTTTACAGAAATTGTACTAAAAATTTTTGAACTGTTTTATATAAAATTTTTACTAACTCAGTATTTTTTATTTTAAATAAGTTTTTATCATTGAATGTAAAAAAAATTAAATACGTGATACATTTTAAACAGTATTTAATCATATTAGCTAATTGTAAGTAATTAATGTTTTACTAGTAAATTGTGTTATCGCATTTATGGATTCTACAAAACCGTCAATTGCTGGGAATTTTTAATATTCCAAAAAATTGGACATAAGTTGTTTTTTATTGGGTCTGCTGAGGCTTCATTCCGATGGGGTATTGCAGTATATTTATGCTACTGTGTTTACTCAAATTAAAGCCGCCATCGTTTCTCTCTAAGCCATACTCCCCACTATACACGTTTATAAGAAATAAAGAGTTGTGTAAATTGTTCATCAATATCCAATGATTAAGAAATTTATTAAAAAATTAAGGAAAAATAAGTTAATAATTTTATATTACTGTCATAAAAACATTCAAATCCATACATAAACCGGTAATTACTCTAACCATCAGTATCATGTTTCAAAACTGATTCTTCACTCCCATTGTCAACAGCTGACTTCAGAATGTGCCGGCGTCGCCATTTTTCACACGGTGTCATCTTTTGTGCCATCCAATGCATTTGTTATGCAACTTTCTTATTAAAATAATATATTATAGAAGAATGTAAAAGACTTATTGTATGTTTGCTAGCAAAAATTACATAAAATATGTATATAAAATATCATTTAATGTTTATTATAACATAAGCATCATACAGAATTGTGGCAAATTAAAAATATATAAGAATAAAAAGGCTGGAGGTTTGCTTCCATTCACTGTATAAAATCATTCAGAAAGAAAATATACTATGTTATAAAAATATATTTCAGAATTTTTGAGGTTTTTTTATTCCACTGTTCTTCAACAATTCATTCAAGAATGAAGAAAACTATCAGTTGTCTTGCACTCTTTAAAACATTTATCTGTAATGTGTAATGAATTGAATACTGCTATAAATATCAAATAACGTAAGTGATGACAATGCATAAAGCAGTGAAATTTCCCTTTCAAAAACCGTGAAAAAGAGTGACCTTCGCCATCACGCATGCGCAAAACTTTCACCGGTCTTGCTTTTAATTAATATCTTTTTAACTAATTGCAATATCGGAATATAAATGGTCAAAATGGCTTTCTCGGATCATTCCCTATCTTTTGATATGGTGAGTTTTTGCGTCATGCAGTTTGTAAGAAGATAGACACACATAGAAATATGGTCAAGTAGATGCATTTGTTTACCTACAAATTTTAATAATGCAGATTTTACTTATTGATAATTTTAATTTGTAATCCACAAGTCTCACTTATCCATGCATTATTTAATAAATTGGATACGTGCTTAATTTTTTTCACACAAATTGTCGAAATCTAGGTGTATTGAGATTAAATGCAATTGCATTATATTCAGTTTAATTTGTTTTATACTTCGTTTTTGTAGCCACTCACATTGAGAAATATATTTCACTTAATCACAATTCTCTAAATGGCATTAAAATGTTTATAGCCGCATAAGAAAACATGTGTATATTGTATGAATTTTCAACCTAAAATTTAGATGCTGTTCTTGTTAAATTTAGAATAAAACATCAAATCTACTGATACATTGATAAGTTGGTCCTTCTCCTTCATTAGAGGTGTTTTTACCACAAATACTTAAAGGTGAATTTCCCATTAGAAAACTATTTAATCTTTCAAGGCATTTTGTTAACTAACGAGTAGAAATTATCTCGTGGAACTCTCGAGATAGTAAACAATAGAATATTCTCAATCTAGTAGGAAGTATATATATATACAGATATAAGGTTTTAATATTAATTTATTATATTATAATAAAAGTTTAAAAAATTGTTGTGTAATTAAGTTAGATAAATAAAATTTTTGGTTTTAATGAGTAGGAAGAGCTATACATACTTGTAACTGTATGAACTTGATAGAGAACACGAATCCATTTGAATACATATTTATTTCTAACACACATTTAAATTTAAAACTATGTAATAAAGCAACAATTGTACATAATTTTTTTAAAGTACATTTTATACAGTATAAAAATAAAACAGAAGTTAAAAGTCCTATATTAAAAAATACTTATGTCTTAAAAAGGACTATTAAAAGAATATACATACTATATATAATTAATTAATCCTTTCTGTTACTTTTTTTTGTTTTAAGGCATTCAATCTAACTTTGTCAATAGATTTTTCTAGAACAAATGAAGCCTGTAAAATGTCTGCATCAACATGATTTTGAAGGGAAAAGTTGCATAGTTTGTTTAGTGACACTTTAGCTTCTGACAGAGTTACTGGAGTCAACTCCTCCGATTCCGCTTCATCACTTTCTGTATTATTGTGGTCCAAAGCCACAATTTCAATGTCAGATAGAGCTCCCCATACAGCAATGTCTGTGTCAACCAACACGTAGTCGTCAAACTTCAAATCTTGTTCTGGAAGGGATCTTCTTCCCAAAGGGATGGTTCAGCATTAAATTCAGTGAGTGTATTGTTCACATCAACCAGATTCGGCAAAGGAAACCTGACTTTTTAAAACAGCTGTTAATTGTCAAAGGAGTAACAGCTCTCCAAGCCTTGTCAATCATGATAAAAGCTGTTAAAATAGAAATAGTAGTTATATGCTGCTGATTTTCGAGGTTATCCAAAACGCTTTTAACAACTTCACGCCGATAAAAAGTTTTAAAATTATGTATGATGCCGTGGTCGAGTGGCTGAAGTTTGGAGGGAAAAATTGAAGTTTCATATTTGATAAAGGTGGTGCGTTATTGTGCACAGTACAGTTGTCTAAAAATAAGAGAATATGTCATTTTTCTCTTTTCATATCCGAGTTCAGTGAGACCAGCTATTCATTAAAGAGTTCGGTGGTCGTCCATGCCTTCTTGTTTGAGCGGTATTTGGTAGGGAACGAGTTTATGCCCTTGAAACACCGAGGTTTTCCAGATTTTCCTATGACGAGAGGAGTAATCTTTTCTGAGTCGTCCATGTTTACAGTCAGTAAAATAGTTAACCTATCCTTGCTATGTTTTCCTCCATGGCATTTTTTGAATGTAAATGTTTTTCTGGCAAACACTTGAAAAAGAGTCCGGTTTCATCCGTGTTGAAAATGTTACATGGTTCGTACTCCTTTATTAGATCCGAAAGCGAGTTCTGCCACTTTGAACAAACGTTAATGTTGACACTTGAGCTTTCCCCGCACTTTTTTTTGAAGACTATCCCATTCCTTTTCTTAAAATTTGTAAGCCATCCCTCGCTAGTCGAAAACTAGATTCCTAATTCTTTGGCGAATGCTTTAGCCTTTTCTTTCAATAAAGAGCCACTCATCGGAATATTCTGTCTTAGACACTGTCTCATCCATGAAACTAAACACTGTTCAAGACGTGGAAAATTACCTTTACTAACGCGTTTTCTCACTCTACTCGAAGATGCACTAAAGATTTTCTCTTTATTCTTCAGAATAGTGGAAAGTGAGTGCAGTGAGATTTCAAATACTTTGGCTACATCGACCTTCCTCTCACCTTCTTCAACTGATTCTATCGCCTTTTTCTTTTCAGAAATAGTTAAGCACTTGTACTTTTTAAAAGAAGACATGTCGTTCCTTTCACGTGATAAGTCGACTCTAAGGTGAAGTGTAAAGTAGTGGCCCAAGGTTTATCAAAATTAATAGGTAGGAAACGTAAATCACCACAATTTTAGTAAAATAATATTTTTAATTTAAAATTTGGAATCTAAAATGAACACAAGGCGTATTCACAGTTCACACTCAGCTGCGGGGTATACTTAATAGCAGGGGTCGACAATTATAACACGTGGAGCAATTCTTATTGGCACATTACCGCTTTTTTTTTAAAAAAAATAATAGAATAAAGTTAAATCCCTGTCTTTGCCTCGTACATTTTTATATAAAGGTTTTATTTCTCGCTTTCAATCCTCTGCAATAAAACGATTCTGCTGAATTATCTTGGATGAAGTTTGAGTGCTTTATTTAAAAAAAAACATCTGTTTAAATGTGACTCATTATTATTAATAAGTACTCAACGAAAATCAAAATTATTGTGCAATACTTGTAAAAGGGAGCATCTCTCATTACTGCACAGTGAATAAAAAGGAAAGCAGTTTTTCCTTTATCCATCTAAAGCTTGGGTATCAACGGAAAAAGAAAAAACAGATGGCTTAGGAATAAATCAAAATTCTGCTTAGCAAATACCGGAAATATAATAATCAAAGTATAGTTATTCTACCAACATGCACAATTTGAACTGAAAATAAGTTCAGTAAAAAAACCACTCATGAGATAATTAGGTACAGGAAATGAATCTAACTTCATAATATTGAAGGTTCAAATTATCGAGAGTTTTATAGGATAACTTCGAATTATATCGCGTGTTGTAGTCTGGCCAGTCACAAATTTTACTTCGAAATATCGAGAGTTTTTCTAGGGGCTGAGCATATACTTCGAATTAGCGAGAGGTTCGTATTATCGAAAGTTCGAATTATCGAGAGTCGACTGTATATATATCTTTATATATAAAAATTATGTGTCACAGTGTTTGTCCTCAATGAACCCCGGAACTACTCAATCTATCCTAACATAATTTTGCTTTTGTGTGTCATTTCATTCTACTTAAAATATGGGATAGTTTTTATCTCAATTAATGACGTCATTAATTTTTTATTGCTAGAAATGCATAGAATCCGGGGAACGGGGGAAATTTGCAAAATATCGAAATGCTTGTATGCCTGCAGAAGCGGATTTTGTAGATCAAGATGCATGAAAAGTTAGTGCTTGGTGTATTTTGGGGTGTGGAATCCGAATTTCGAATTTAATTCCAAAAATACCTGTAACTTTGCCGAATGACTGTATTTTAGACACACACTGGTGGGGTCTTGCCTTAAACGTCTGGGAGCGTGAAAACTTGGTCCCTGACATATTTTGAGACAGGCAATCTGAATCTGATATCCAATATGAGAAATTGTAGCAACTTTGCCAGATGACCGTATTTTAGACACACCCTTTCTAAGGGCTTTCCTTAAAAGCCTTGGAGCGTGAAAACTTGGTCCCTGACATATTTTGAGATCTGAATCGGATATGAGAAATTGTCAAAACTTGGCCGGATAATTCTGGACTGTCTATTGCGCAGATCATGACAGGAGATTTTCCCCAAAGTACTTGAGTGGTAAAAAGTACATTTGTGGTTATTTTCGGGATGGTGAATGAAAACTCCCGTAACTTTGCCGGATAATGCTGAGTCAACTTTAATGCCCCGTTCCAGTGACTGAACTTGCAGGCTCAGGAGAGCTGAATGTAGTCCTCAGTTGTGTCTAGGGGTTGGAAACAAAAATATGAAATCATATTTGAGAAACTCCCATAAATTTGCAAGATATTGTCGGAGTTAGATTGAATGATTTTGCATTCGAGTCCCGCTTATGAATTTTCATTCTCTCTAGCGTCTGAATTAACACGCACTGGGGAATTGAAATTCAGACCTGTGTGCATTTTGGAGCGGGGAATGATAATCTGAAATTGGATTTTAGGAGTTTCAGTAACTTTTTTTTACCAAATAATGCCAGATGACTGTAATATGCGTGGACAGTGGGGCCAGTCTAATTTGAAGGCATATCAATGCAAAATGTTAATCTCTGTCGTATTTGAGACGGCCGATCTCATTATTCAATCTAATCCAATTCAAGAAATTCCCATTACTATGTCAAATAATGCAAGTTGAACGTATTTTATGCGAAACATTGCAGGGGTTTACCTTAAAATTCTTGCAGTGTGCAAAGTACACTCCTGGTGGTTTTCTGGGTGGAGAACTAGAATCTGAAATTGGATTTGAGAAACTCCAGTAACTTTGCCGGAATGTATTACTGCCCCCCCTACCCCTTCAGAGACGTCAAAAGTAGACACCAGGTGCGTTGTGGGGTGGGAAATGAGAACCTGGATTCAGATTGCAGAAACTCTCTTAATTTTTCTGATATATCCGGAATGAGGTCAAATGGTTTTGCATTCGAGTCCCGCGTTTGTATTTTTATTCCCTATAGCTACTAAACTTGCTGACGCAGCCTTACGAAAATACAATAAACAGAAAATTGCATCTTTAGGCATCGCAGCCACTTTGTTAAATGGTGCACACTCAGCATTCCAGCTGCCATTAGATATTCAATGCAAAACTAGAGGCAATGTTAAATATTAAAAAAAAAAGCAGAATGACTACTTTATTGCATATTGCAAAAAAGTTCAATCATAATCTGCAATGAGTGTACTATGGCCCATAAACACTCACTCGAAGTTTTACATAGAACTCAGTAAGATTTAAATGTGATTTCTGACAGACATTGCAAGTTGTTGCTCGCTCTACTTTTGCTTACAAGATATAACGTAGGTTTAAAGCAATTATTTTTATGGTGAAATGTTGAAATACTTTGATTGACCATAAACACGCGAGTTCAATAGCAAGAAGATCAATCGGCACAAATATTTTCTTATCGACTGCTAGATGTTGGAAACAGTAAAGTAGAACTACATCAAAATACACAATGTATCAAATTGCCATACAATTTCTGCATTGTTGTTGAGGCAAAAAAAGAACTGATTGAGAGTGTCTATTCAGAAATACTGCTTAATTATATCTAGGTATTGACTGGCTCTGTAATCCTGTTACTTTTGGCAGGAAATAAATGTAGATGAAATAAACTTCCAGATACAGAGGTGTTGCCAGGTGATCTAATAACTTTTAAATCATTCGAAACTATTGTTAATGAAAACAAAACTGTTAAACAAAGTTTTTAAAATCCCTAGATATGTTAAGAATGTCACCTCACAATCTTTGGTTAAAGATTGGTTCACTTAAATCCACCTAGATTATGTAATGGTACACATTTGGTCATCAAAAGAATTAATGGGAATATTCTTGAAGCAATCTTTTTTTATTGTAAAGTTTAAAGGTTGGCATCATGTTGCCTTGTATTTCACTGATACCGTCAGAATCTCCCAATACCATTCAAAAGGCTTCAATTCCCAATTCATTTGGCTTTCGCGAAAACCAAATATATATCTCAAAGCCAAACAATATCTATTTGGGGCGTGGACTTAGAAAATCCATGTTTATCGTATGGATAACCATATATGCGTTGTATGCTTAAGTGTGAGGAAATCACCGAATCCATTTGTGTAAACAAGATCAAGTTACCAAAACATATTTTAGACCAATTAGCCTGTAATTATATTAAAATTATTTATTATTATAGTTTAGAATGATAAAAATATAAATTGCTAAAAAAAAAACATTCCCCTCATTTATAAAATTAATTCTTCATGTATATGTTGTTACTTAACAACTTTGTAAGTAATTCATGCATTATACTATACTCAAATAGGAGATGAATGAAATGTAAAATTAAAAACATGTTGTTTTATATACTTAATTTCAACTCTCAAAAATTATAAACGAAGATTAATTTGAATGCATTGAAATAGCTTAGATTAATATTAATTCCCAGTGTATTAAATCAAAGGTGCAGCAATGCATGGCCGGGTCAGCAAGTATTTATATATAATTTAATCGCAATTCTATTATTCAACAAAAATTTGAAATGATGTGAATCCTAGAATACAAAATCCCATTTCAAAATATTAATGGCAAGTATAAAATATATATATATTTGTTGCCACATATGTTGAGAAATATTTTTAACTGAAATACATTGTTCAGAACAGCTGGAAAATGTTTATAACTTTGTCAGAAAGTTCAGCAAATTTCGCACCTAAAATTTAGCAGCTGTTCCTGTTTAAATTTAGACCTATACCTAGTAATTTTTGCACTACCTATCTAGTAGGTAGTAAATATAAAGAAAAAGTACTTCAATATAATATCTACATTATATTATAAAGAAAAGGTTTTAAAAGTGTTACATAATAAAAATTATGTGTAAATAAAATTTTCAGTTTTAATGACTCAAATGAGCTTTAGATACTCATGGTTATAAAAACTTCGTAGCAAATGTGAATCCATTCTGTATGAACATTTATAATTTTCTTTTCGATTTTTTATTGTGACTCATGGAACCCCTGGGTATGCCTGGTGGAACCCGAGGGTTCCATGAAACACAGATATAGACTAAATACAGAGATGAAGTGAGGAATGAGATAAGCCATAGATGCAAGTAGACAGAATGGGCGGTTAAAATTTTCTTTTTAAAAGGGGTGATAAATCAACTTCTCCTATCTAACAAATGTTTTGTCTTTGATTCTAAGCCACACCCAATTTTCAGAAGCATTAACACTGAAAAAAAAGTGCAGCTTAGATTGGAATAAATATGGTATATCAGTTTTTAAATAAATCTGAAGGCTTGTTTAAGATTTGATTGTATGCTAATTGTTTTACTTCATTTAGGGACAGGTACCTCGAAAAAGAATGCTCAACATGAAGACAGGCCAGCAAAGAAAAGGAAATTTTAGAAAAATGATGGCGAGAAGAGAGAGAGAATATATTAAGGATAGAAACTTTTGTTTTTAATTCCATTGATCATCATAAACTTGTAATGCTATGCATTGTTGTACTTGTTCTTTGTCAATAAATGTTTTCTAATATGCAGTTATTTCTTATGGGCTTTAATTATGTTAATTTCAATAACTTAACCAGATACATTTTGATTATTTAATATTTTTGCTTTTTAAAATTTATTTTCAAAAACCTTATTGTTTGAAGGAAGAGTGGTAATTTGTTTGTGTGTATGTGTAGAAACATTTAAGCAACTTTAATACATTAATTGATCTTTTTTGCCATTTCTATTTCGATTGACAAATAAATTTTAACATATTATACAATAATTGTTTATAGCAGATATCAGTTGTTTTGTGTTCTATACTGTTAGGATAATTTCTTTGATTTTTGTGATGAATCTTGCTTTAAAATACCAACTTAAAAAATAATTTAGTTCATGTTTCATACTATAAATAATTTTTGTTTTTATCATTTTGCTTGGACATTTTTAATCTGTTTAGCCAGAGCCTTTTTCAGTCATTTTTTTGTCTAACATGTTTTTAATGGATATACACACACAAATACCTTGAAAAAACCTTAGGGCAGTTTAAAGGCTCAAATAAAAATTTTCAAAAATAAATTCTTGGAAATTAGTTAACTGGACAGGTTTGGTATAAAGAATAAAATCCCCAATTTGAATCTGTTCCAAGATAAGCCTGTTGACCTAAATTTGAATCTTACAAAGTAGTAAGTGATGTTCACAAGTTGCCCGCTGTGAAGATAAATTGGTTAAAACTGAATTTCGGAAGCTTAAAATAAGATTTTACTACCTGTAAGTGAAATAAAGCTGTTGAGCTATATAATCTTAAAATTATTGAGATTAAAAGATAAGCTTCTTAGTCTTTATCAAAAAATGATGATAACTATATAAAAACTTTACGGTAAATCACCCTTAGGAAAGTATTTTCTTTGCAGTGCCTTTCGCATGCTGATAAAGATGCAGGTTTATAAGAAGACTGAATGACATCTCAGGCTTTTTAATTTTTAGAATAGGATCAGGAATTCATTAAGAGATGTTTGAACTCCTGTAATCTCAGTCAGGACTGCCGCTGATTTCTTGTGGTTGCATATGCAACTTGTTTTCAGCTGGGTATCCGGATACCAAAACTGAAGTTATTTTTTCAGCTTTAAACAATCAATAAGGATTATACCTAATGATTTGAAGAAGCAAGGTCAAATCCATTATACACAAAAGAGTAAAAAGATGGAACACATTTGAAGCATTCTTGAAAATGATTATGTTTAGGCATTAACCGTTAACATTATTACAGCTGTCAATGGATATTTAATTAATGAGTACAACCAGAATCAAAGTTTCAACATTAATTTTTATTGCAAATTATGAGTAGCAATATCCCAGTTGATTAAAGCAACCTGCATAACCACAACAATTTTATATCACAATTTGATTATATTGTTACCTCTACTCCGTTGTACTTTAACTTAGCAGAATAAGGAAGGGTTCGCGATGACCAAATCACAGCCATTGCCATAGAAACTAGAATTACACTTGGAGAAGAGTGTGACTGTATAACAAATGTTACTCACCAACTCTGGTAAGTAAAAAAAAGTGCATGAGAAAATAGTGTGGTTTTAAATATGTATCTTTAATTCTATAAATTCATTTATTACATCCATTAATAAAACAAAAAAATTTGTTATGTTTATAAAGATCTTAATCGCTTTTTCTTTGTTAGTCCATAAATATCATTTATGTATGCAATCTTGAGGGGACAGGGTATAATTTATACTTTGATTTAGTGGTGTTTATAACTTTTTTGCTTGTAACCCATGTATTACATAAAACATTTTTTGTGCTCAAAATACTACAAAAAGCCAGCCATTTAATTTTTCAAAGAAAAACTTAAAAATTTATGAAGGGAATGTAAAATGCTACTACAATAATTGACGTAACACATGAAATCGTGTGACATGACATATAGACATTACAAGATCATCAAAATATGTCTAACAAGGTTGTATGGGTTTCTGCTAGATATTCGTAAAATACATTTTCTTTATGAATGTTGAAAATTCCTTAATAAATGGATCTTCTAAATGCAATTTATTTTTTAAAAAACAAGGTTTGCTTTAATTTAAAAGGGCATACAAACTTCGGTTGCATGTTCTAATAACACCAGCAATATCAAAGCATTTGGCACAATAGAAGAAAAGCCTTAGCATATTAAATGAAGATAAACTAGTTATTTTTTCTGACAAAAATCAGTTTAAACCTTATAATTGCCATTGAGGAATGGGAATAAATACAGACAATAAAGTTACATAACTCAAATTTGGTATGGTGATAGAAAATTATATTAAAAAAATATTGGCTAACAAAAATTATATTTGAATTTTTGACCGATTTTTATCAATTGAATTGTACTCTGTTCCCTTAACCTATAGAATTCGGCATTAGCTGAGGCAAAGTATCCCTTCCATTCGGGTCTGATCAGGAAATTTCTTGGTCCTGCATGACCAATTTCGCACCATGTGGTATTGTCAGAGGCAGGGGCTCCAAGCTGATGGATTCCAGTTATAAGTTCAATGTACAACAACATTTTTTTTTTTTTTTTTGAAAAATGTTTTTCATAACTTTGGCCTTCAATATATGTTTTCGGTTCCAAGTTTTTAAAAAATTTGATCCGGGCTAGGGCGGCAACTTTAGGAGGCTGCAAAATTAACTAGGAAAATAAATCAAAATTACCCAGGGGTTCCACGAGGCAACATAAAAATTCGAAAAAACTAAAAAATGTGTATGCTAAATATTTACGTTTTCTATGGAGTCCTAGAAATTTTTTTAACGAGTATTCATTAGTATTTAAAGCAGTGTTTCCCAACGCTGGTCTAATGGAGGGAAGCGGGCGATAACGAAGAATTTCGGCATCCGGTTCCTTCTCTTTCAACTAATTTCCTACAAGTGTTACTGTTTTGTATGCATGAATTCGGGTACTATTGATTGAGATAGATTTTGGCAGAGATTAGTCTCAACAAAAGTGATGAAAAGCACGGTCAAGTTTTATGAATGAAAAGAAAGGGGCAGAATGACCCTGAGAAAAGACTGTTTTTCGAAGAAAGCTGAGGGAATCTTGATTTATTTCGACTTCCGAATTAATTCTTTTACCTTCCTGTGCTTATGCAGACAAGTCAAAGTCGGTCAACTATATTTTCAAATTCTTTTTTAGATTTTTAATGCCCAGGAATTTTAATCATTGCGTAAGATAAAGTGAAAAGAAAAAAAATATTTTGCTGCATTTGTGCTTTTTCAATTTTATTTTATTTTTCGTTTAACATACATAAATATAGATGTCATCAGTTTCGTAGAATATTTTCATGTTGATTAACATTTTTAAGTATGTTTGTTTTCGTACCGTCGTCGTCTTAAAACACTTTCGATTGACATTGTTATTGAAATGAAAAAATATTATTTGCTCCTCTCGTACAAAAATAACTTTAGTCGCTTATAAAGGACGGTAGTATGGCATTTAAAATGTAAAACATTAATGAGCTTTTCAGTACATTAATTATTTATCATACCTAAAGGATTCTAACAGCAATCGCTCGATATTGAAATACAACGTAGTTATATTTATTATGATGATTTTGTTTTGTAATTGCAATATATTGTGATAATTTTGTTTAGTTATAAATGAACTAGTCTATATTTGCTAAATATTTAATTTATATTGCTTCAAACTGTTAAAAGAATTTTCAAAGAAAAATATAAAGTTAATTTTACTTACATAGACATTTTTTTCTTCTTTTTATTGAATGTAACATGTGAAATAAACATATAATTTTTCTAAGACAGTGTTCAGATAGCCATTATTTTGTTAGATCAAATTTTAAAACTTGAGCAATATATATATTTTTTGCATATCATTGCTATTTTAAGAAGAATTTGCACGATTCCTTTTTAATTAAGATCTCTTACACCAGTGATTCCCAAAGTGGTCTATATAGACCCTAGGGGTCTATGACGACCTGCAAGGAGTCCACGTCAGCAAAAAAATATTTTGGCGGTCAATGAGGTGTAAGTGGGGCTCTATGTGATATTGGCTCTCATTAAACTAGATCGTAACTAATTTTTAAAAAAAATTTAATCAAGTGGAAACCAAATTTTACTTAATTAGCAGATTTATATACTAAATTTAATGAGGTTATTTTACCCATACAAGGTGACAGCATAATTTTTTTTAAAAACAGGAGCCTTTTCAACGTTTTTTTCCAGATTTAAACTAAAGAAGTATAGTACTGGAAGTCCGGAATTTTCTCAAACTAACCCAGACAATCTGCGAGCACATTTTAACCTACGTTCAACGTTTATCTGCCTTTTGATCAGATTTTGAAGCCAGGTTTGAAAATGCTTCGACTATGGTAATACCACAGTAGGCGATGAATTTTTATGGTCATATTAAAATAAAAAATGCCACATGAGACAACAGGAACTGATCGTGATAAGCACCAATGAAGGTTTTAAAGTTTAGAAACGGATGCCAGCAATTTTGGCTTTTAAAAGGCAAACTTGTTATTTGTCCCAAATTATGGAATATTGGGAGGAAGTTTTTAATGATTTTTCTTAGTAAAAAGGAATTTCAGCGCAGTATCCAATTTCCAAAATAAAAAAAGTAACTGAACACTACTAACAGAGGAGATGTAAGGTTAAATCTGACAAGATTAATACTAAATGTTGAAAATTTGTTATTGTAGCGCCAGATTCATCCCTCCCTTTAAAATTAATTGTGTGTTTGGTTATTTTATTTAACCGTTATTTTATATATTAATTAACTTTTAAATTAATTAATTAACGTATGCTTTTTTTTAACTTTTAACTCTATTCTTCATCAGTTATAAATTTAATTCTTTTAAAGTGATAGCAGTAGTACTAGCTGTCAAAAAGACATTTAATGCAGTGCTTCTCACTTTCAATAAACGCGACCCACTATTCAATCCTCTTCATCGCGCCCCCTCCATACAACAACGTGTTGAATTCAATAATGCTATGCTTTGACACTAAAGCTGCAATACGACTTTAACCTCTTATGTGCCACCGACGCATATAAACGTCTCGGTCAACCAAATCATTAATTTTCTGGACGTATATGTACGTCTTTCCGAAATACGATCTTTTCTGTGTAATGCTATTCATAAAATTATTCCGAGGCCTGTGGAATGCAATTAAAGATCTTGACGGCGTTTGCGAAGGATTTGCTTATTTATTTCTTTTCTCCTCCTCCTCCCCCTAAAAAATCACATCAGAATACGCTCGTCTGCGTGGCAAACAGTGGCATTGGGGAGCGAATCACGTAACTTTTAATCGGCAGTTAAGGAATTAATTATAAACCGTACACACAAATTATCAAGATAAGTGTTAATACAAGCCCGTGGTGTCACAGATAATCATTAAATTTGTTCTCCACTTAGTATTGTTAAGTTAATTATGAAACACATTGCGCAGTAGTGATACATTTATAAGTGTGTGTTTACATCAGTGCAAATGTGTATGTTTCTTTTTATTATGTCATAATATATTTTGCTTTGTTTTATTTCAGTAAATTAATAATTTTGTTTTCGTCTTTTCAATATGCTCACGCCTCCCCCCCTTGTAGAATTATGCCCCCAAGGGGGAGCGCCCCACAGTTTGAGAAACGCTGATTTAAGGTGATAAATTTGTAAAAATTCGATATTAATTAAGCAAGGGTCTAAACTATACCGAAAAACAGGGCAAGGGGTCCATGAGACAAAAAAGTTTGGGTACCTTTGTTTTACATGGACAATTTGAAGGAATATTTAATGCAGTCTAATAATTAATTATGTGTATAACTATATATATATTATGTGTATAATTAATTATAAAAATACATCAAAAATGTATAATATCCTTAAAATATTGTAAATCATTCTGTATGCTACTAATAAAGTTAATCAAAATGCATATTTCGAAAAATTTAAAAATGGAGTTAATAAATTATCTGCAGTTTAATGTGAAGAAATTTTAAGAAAATATTTAAAAGACTTTTTGATTTTAAACCAAAAAAAATAGAAATATTTTAAGAAATACAAATATTTAACTCAATGCAAAAACATCCTTTAGATAAATAAACTGCAAAACTTCAGGCGTGAATTTTAAATTTCGAAAGACGATCATTAAATAGATAATTAATTTGAATATACAGTGATATCAAAATAACATATAGAGTTAGCAGCGTTAATAAGCAAAAACGACTTTAAATCTGAATAACTTCCAAAGCATTTTTAAAATTAATTTTGTCTTATTAAAATATGTTTTATTTTTTTTTTTTTTTTTTGTGATTAATACATAAAGGCGTTAATTGTTTAATTGCAACGAATACAAATATAAAATACTTGGAATTCCTATTTCAATATATCAAAAAAGTTTCAAAACATAACCACTCATCCAAGACATAAACGAGAGGTTCTTAATCAGTGTTCCGTAGAACAATGGAGCACCCAAAATTAAAAAGTCGGTGTTTTCAGTTTGCAATAGTTTTTATTTACTGTTTCATTTTTCTATTATATCTCTCAATAATCCTTTAAAATATATTTTTCGTGATTGTGAAAAGGTTTAAAAGCGTTAGTATATATATTTAAGAAAAAAAAATCTAGCAATAATAGGTTCCAATCTATAGCAATATTTAAAACCTTAAAAAAGGCAACAATAAGATTGTCAAAATTATGATAGAAATTTCTGATAAAAAGTAACAGAAAAAGGATTCAATTAATGTGAATGAATATAGGTACTATTTTTTTGGGTTGTTCCTGGTATAAAACGATTTAATTAAAGTGAAAGCAAAATGTGCATTACAGGAATAAAAATATGATGAACACAATTTATAAAGTAGATAAGTGATTTCAAACAAAATCGTTGGGAAAGCCGAATAGATGCATTAAAACCACTACGGTATCAAGTAGGAGGGATATACGATGCTTTACTTGTTGTGTGTAATAATTTGGAGATTGACAACTCTATAAAGGCTTCTGCACTATTAAGTTGTAATAAGCAATTTATGCCAGTGATACTCAATCTGCGGCCCCCATGTGACCCGGTCATGGCCCATTGCACTAGGAAATTCAATATTAGAGAACAATGTACACGGAGAAAAAAGACTTACTCAAAAATGAGTACGTAAACATACTCATTTTGAAATGAGAATGTTTGCATCAGATTTGACCGCATGCCTTGATTGAATTTGATTCCTTATATGTACTCAAAATTCCCAAAAATGCTAATTAATGCTTTCGGAAAAATTAAAAAAGATATTGAGGATTGCAGAAACTCTTTTAATATATCGGCTACATATTTTGATAATTGGGGCTTAACAACAAATTTAATTCTCATAAATCTTCCGAACTATTTTTTGTATCTACCACGCTACCCGCGGAAGAACACATGAGTACAAGATTGTTTGGATTTTTGAGTTAAATGTACTCATTTGTATTTCTTAAGTAACTGCCTTTGAACGAAAAATTTAATGGGATAAATATTCACCTTATTTTGGCGGATTAGTGTTATAAATGTAATATAATTTACTTGATTCATAATAAATCATTTTTAAATTATTCAGGCAAATAATTGTGTTACTTTGGAATACTTTTAAGGTGACCAGATTTTTAAAATGAAAAGGAGAACGAAAAATTTAAGAAAAAGTTTCAACGTAAATGTGTGAAACATTTTATTAATTCAAACAAAAATGCATTGCTTCGTTTCTCAATATATTTTATAATTTATCGGAAATTTCGGAGCAAAAATTACCTTTCATCTTTACTATAAGTACTGCAACTAAAAAATATCAACATTCAATCTTGATTTCTGACTTGTGTTCATAAATTACAAACTGAAAAGACTTAACTGGTGCATTAGTTCCAGGGCAGCACAATGTAAATTAAAAAAAAAAAAAAGAACTAAATTTTCTTATGTGATGTGCTTATTTTTGAAATGGTTAAGTATTTCAATCCATCTTATCAATTTCAGCATGTTGATTTTCCAATTGTTTCAGTTTTATTATAGTTTAAATATACATTCAGTCTGCAAACTGACCATTGTCAATGATTTTAATATCAGGCATTTCTTTTGATAAAAAAATCAACACAGTTTTCTATATATCTGCCCAATTTACTTGTGATAAAGTCCAAAAACACCATTGAAAACTGTTATTTCCTGTGATATTTGTTTCAGACTATTCCTCGACATATTGGAAACATGTTTGGTTCATCTCTGAATACAGAGATTAACAGATCTGTTTTAAAATATTGAAAAAAGGAGGACACTTTTCGAGGAAGGACAGGATCTATAAAAGGAGAATGGTTGATCATCTTAATAATTTTAACTTTACTTTCATATTGAACTCGAAAATGCCTTGCATGGTTTGAAAAAGGCAAGTTTACAAAATAAATTTTCGTTTTCAATTAGTAATCTTTTTAGACTCTTTTATAAGCTTCACCTGTATGTAACGGAATCTTTGAACTATATTTTTACCCACTCTAAAAGGTCTGATTAATTCGAAATTTTGCACACTTTTCAAGGACTGATGACAATAGAATAATTTTGTTCCATTGTCCTGATAAGGATCATGACGATTAACAATTTCCCATTTCCAGATTTGGTGACTGAAAGATTGTTACAACTCTAAAGCGAAAACACTCATGTCAGTAATTTCTTATTATAATATAAACAATTGCCCACTTTCTTTGAAAATGGAAATAAATAAATGATAGTTTAAAAAATTAAAAAAGCATGCTTTTATTGTAGATCGAACTAAAAAATGAAAAATAAATTATAGTTTAAAAAAACCAAAAACACACTTTTATAGTTAAACTAAAAAATAATGCATAATGTAAGAATAAAATGATTAACGAGAAAATATATATTAATGTCATTGTGGTAAAAGCGTGGGGTGCTTTTGTTCTACATTTTTACACTAACTCGGCATTTCAGAATAGAACTAGTAAGAAATTATAACAATTGATATTGAGCACCCCACATTTTTATCACGACATTGTCTCGCTAATCATTTTATTCTTATATTAAGAATTATTTTTTTCCTTTTTAGTTCGATTAACTATAAAAGTGTTTTTATTTTTTTAAACTATAATTTTTAGGAGTTTAATTTCTTGTAAGTTTTAAAGAACCTTTTTTGCTTATTAGTAAATTTATGGAAAATGCGTTAAAAGTTCTCATAAAAAATTATTTAAAGAGCTTCAACAATTTCAATATACTTTATGATTCCTTTCACTCTCATTTTCGAATATTGAAAGAATCAAAATTTACTGAACAGAAATTACAGAATGAGCAAAATTAGTTAGTAAAATTGAATGTGTGTAATCTATATTTCAAGAATGCTTTTTATTTTTAGACATTACATATAAATATTAAATGTTCTTGATTAATAATATTTAACGACTATTTTGTTTTATTAATAATTGATCGACATTGTTTAAATTGGATTTATCAGTACTTACATATTATCACAACCTTTTGGCGACATTATATGAAATGAAGTATATGATTGGCAATTCAGCGCATATGACACATGCGAAATTGGTATTGCCATGTATGTAAGTACTGATTTATCTTATAACCCTGCATCACTCATGCGAAAAAAATGGCCTAAAGTTCTTGCGCAGGGTATCTCACACCCCCAAGGATGTTTACGTTCTGATTATACCATAAAATTTGTATAAAAAAGAAAGAAAAGTAGGAAATACATTATGTTTATTACATTTTTCACTCTTAAATTTAGTTTTTCTATTCTTTTTATAAGGGCATTCAGCACATTGTTTTTATACACTCCTTTAATCTAGTCGTGAGTGAGTGCAATGTTTTCACGGGATCTTAATTTTTTAAAAAAACCTTTATCTTATTAAAACTAAACATATAGGAGTAAACTTTGTTTTTTAAATTTAAAAAAAGTGTGGAATTTCTTTATTTTCTCTTATTGTTCCAGCAATATTTTTTTTTCTTCAAAAGTTCACCTGAAAGTGGATAAGATGTGTACCAGTTGTCTCCTTTAAAATTACGTTCTTCCCAAATGTTTTTGTTTCTCTCTATATAAAGCATTTATTTTCAACAGTGTCTCCCTCTTCTAAATTAGAATCGATTTCAGTAGAGGAATCATACTTGCTGTTATACATTTCATTCTTTCTCATAACCGTGAAGAGAATTTCTTCATCTGAAAATCTTCCCTTTTCTAAGTCCCGTGATCATGCCTGTGTGATCTAGAACTTATGGAATTTGGAATGATTATGAACCATAAATTTTGGGATATTTTATTAGAGCAAGGATTTTACATGAATTTTGAAATAGACTTAGGCTTAACAGAGAAAATCAACTGGTCCTAAAGGAAGGTAGAGAAAATTTAGGTACTTGCATATTATCGCAACAACGCCAACGTTCAGAATACTTCATCAAGTTAGCGACCCTGATCTTCCACGTGTTGCACATGCTTAATTGACACAACCACGTATTTAATTTCATATAATCTGGACAATAAAGTTGCGATAATATGTAAGTACCAAAAACTAATACACCTTTGGTACAAAAACTCTTGTATGAAAGCATGTTACATACAAGTAAAAAACATAAGAAATCTGAGTAAGGAAGACCTGTGTACCTAGGGCCACCCCATTTTATTTGAATAATACCTAGTTCTAAGTTTTATTACTCAGTTGGGTGAGTTGGAACACCAATTAATACTTTGGCATTCATTTTGAAATTTTTCAAAAGAAAGTTGTGGTTAGTTATAAATGTAAAACATGCTTACACATAGTCCGAAGTAAAGTTCTGTAGCTCATCTCTTTTTATTGTTGTACAAAGTAAGTCAAAAATTTTCTTTGAATTTTTTTTTCTTGTACATAATTTTGTTTGTAGCATTAAGTACTAAATAAGATTTTAAATAAATCCTCTCTCCATGTGGATTTTCTGCAGAAGACATTTTGTATAAAATTACCTAGTCTTGTACCTGGGGCCACATACACTGCTGGACAATTGCTAAGGACGGATAACACTATCATCCATAGCAACCACAAAATGAAAGGAAGCAAAATGTGGAAAATTAGAATAAGTGCGGGATATTAGTAAGAAGAAGTATGAGTATGCAAATTTTTTTTCCACGTCTGTTCATCACGTGATAGCGTTCATAAGAGCTTTAAAGGTTTTGACGCGTGTGGACAGTTGTTGTTTCAAGTCAAAGTTTTACAGGAAAGATTTAATAGACGAACTTAAATTTTTGGCATGTCTTCCCGACATCACATAGATGATTTTATGCGTGGCCGAATTATTGGAAAGATCGAAGAAGGGCGAAAAATAACACATGTTGCCAGGGAGTTCGACATCGCTCACAGCGTTGTTTCACGGCTGTGGAAGTCATTTAAAACTACTGGAATGTGTAGTAGACGGCACAGGGGAGGTCGTGTTAGAAGTACGACACCTGCAGAAAACAGATATATCGTCCTATCAGCAAACAGGAACAGGCGCACCACAGCTCAGCAGGTGGCAAATCAGTTTCTTGCTGCCTCAGGAAAGCAGATCTCCCGAAAAGCTATTGCCAGACGTTTGAGGGGAGGAGGACTATACGCACGCAGACCTGTTGTGTGTGTCCCATTAACCAGACAGCACCGTACTGCCCGTTTGCAATGGTGTCGTGAGCATCACAATTGGACTGAACAGGACTGGGCATGCGTACTTTTCTCAGATGAGAGTAGGTTCAGTCTGTCATCGGATTGTAGACGCCAACTGATCTGGCGCGAGAGTGGTACTGCTTATCGTCCAGAAAATATCCAGGAAAAGGAGCGATATCCGACATGCAGTATCATGGTGTGGGCCGGCATCATGATCAATGGCCGCACGTGCCTACGTGTGGTTGCGAATGGGACTATGACGGGCCAACAATACATTGATGAAGTTCTACTTCCTCATGTTCGTCTTTTCCACGGTGCTGTCGGTGATAAATTTGTTTTTATGGACGACAACGCAACATGTCATCGAACACTCGCTGTTCAGGATTGTCTAGACAGCGAGGGTATTCAACGTCTCGTATGGCCAGCGCGTTCTCCAGATCTAAACTCCATTGAAAATGTGTGGGATGCTTTGGGGAGGCAAGTTGCTGGTCGAAACTATCCTCCGACAAACAAGAACACCCTCATCCATGCACTCACAGAGGAATGGGATAAATTCCCTCAACAGCTGCTGGATAGTGTTGTGCAAAGTATGTTACGGCGTGTGGAATGTTGCATCACACTCCACGGTGGACATATCCCGTACTGATACCTTTCTTTAAGGTGCCTGCTGACTTTTAGATGCATTGTTCCATTTCGCCGTACGCAGATCAAATGAACATTATTTTTTTCTTTCAGATGTTTCACAGCTTTTGTACTTTCCAGAACAATAAATATTCTTTATTCTAATGTCTGAACAGTGTGGCAACTATGTTTTATCCTACAAGGCCTCATGTCTCGCTTAATGTTATGCTACATAGCAATTTGTGATCCGTCCTTAGCAATTGTCCAGCAGTGTAGTTGCCTTGTACCTAGGTACAATTGCAATTAATATTCTTTATGTTATTATTTTATTGAAAAAGTTTTCATGATAAAAAGAGGAAAATGGTCTTAATTATCTGAACCATTTTGATTTAGTCAAGTTTTTTATTATAATTGGATGTTATTAAAATGAGAGGAGTGTATATTTTGTTCTGAAACTTTCAACATGCTTGATTTATAAAAAAAATATCTTAGCTACCATTATTGTTATTTTTCAGGATTATTTTATTTATACGAACATAAGAATGCATTTAATTAACAAAAAACCCCCAATTTTTTATAGTTATAAAAATAATATAATTTTAAATCAGATTTTTATATTTCAATTAAATTTTTCTCTTAATGAGCAATTATAAATTCCTAACTTTTTTAGATACCTAGAAATCCTGACTGAATAAAATGGTCAAAACCTAATGCAGATTATATAAGAATTATCAGATATTGTGAAGATTCTCACATTCCACTGATGATGCAAATTCTACAGTAACTGATAGTATTGAAAAGGGGGACTTTTGTTTAACAAAAATACAAGGCAAAAAAACTAAACATTTTTATATGGCAGAAGTAATAGATGTTAAAAAGAACACAAGAGTGTTCAGTTTCTGAAGAATATTGCACGTTCAAATAAGTTTCTTTATAATAATAAAAAGAAGAAACTTATAAAACTGGCAACAGAAATATTCTGTTCAAACTGTCTAAACCATTATCTGTTGATGCTTCAGAACGACAATGTATGCAGCTCACTTTTGGAACCAGTTTTAAAATTAAATGTTGGATCAAAATACGTGCAATTCATTAATAATTTGGCACATTGCAATTTAAATGGTTACATGATAAATCAATGTATTAGCGGATATTGTTTCTTTTATTAAATTCATGTGTGTATGTTTGTTTTCTATTGATTACAGAGGGAAACCTAACTTTCAGGGAAAGGCCCTACGTACAATGATATTGTACCTAGGGCCTTTATAAATTATATTTTTTAAAACCTTTTATTTCACAGAATTTAATATTTTAAGTTCTTATATTTACAATTGGATGATAGTATAATGATGAGTGCATATTAGTTTCACATTTTTATACAGGCCAGGGGCTCTGTTTTTGTGCATTGAAAAAATATGGCCCTAGGTACACAGGTTTCCCCTACTTGTATATTATTGCAACCTATTGGCAACGTTATATGAAACGAAGCACCTGGTTGCCAATTCAGCATGTACAACACAGGAAATTGGGGGGTACTTATGAAATATCGCATCAATTGCCAACTCTATTAATAACTCACCAAGTTGGCAACCCCGATGACACACTGAAAATTGGCAACTAGGTGCTTCATTTCATATAATGTCGCCAATAAGACGTAAGTACCAATTGGAGTTGTCAATTCAGTGAATTATTAATAGAGTTGGCGATTGTTTTGATAATACGTAAGTACTGAAATCTGTTCAGTCTGACATACATGAAACACCAGTTTTAAAAAAAAATGCTTTTATAGTTAATCGTACTAAAAAGTAAATCTTAATATAAGAATGGGTTCAGTCCTAGGAGAGCCCACACCCTTGGAGCAAATTATTTTGGTTGGTGATAATTGCACCATCTTGGTAACTCTACTTTGATACATTATGTATGGTAAACCTAACTATTTCTGGAATTTTTGTATTTGGTCAGCGGGCATATTGAATTGTGTCATTTTGTTGTTGGGCCCCGGGCTGGAAGTATGGCACGTATGTGAATGGATATACCTTTGAATTTTGTACTTTGTTGAATGCGAAATGTAAGAAAAAATTGATTGAATGGTGCATGAAGGAAGGATTGATTGCTTTTTGAATTATGAATGTTCTAAATGTAATGAGCGAATGGGATTATACGAACGAAAGAGTGCTGTTTTGGATGGAGATTTTGAATGGGTATGTTCGACCATTACCTCGCAGAATATTTATGGCCGCACTCCCATGATTCTCTTAACAATGAGGCCTTCAAGGCTTTTTGTTAAAATCCGCTGTCATGCTGTAGCCTCCACTCGGAAAATATCAGCAGTAAAAAGTAAGTGCTGTTTTTTTTTTCATCTTAAATACGTTTGATTAATTTTTGTATTGTTAACATATATTTTCATTACAATCCACCTTGTCCCGCTATATTCACTTGCCGCCATCTCACTCTGGCTTGGCGCTTTTTTTGGTTTGTTGCCAAGGGTGTGGGCTCTCCTAGGACTGAACCCGCGCCAAGCCAGAATGAGATGGCGGCAAGTGAATATAGCGGACAAGGTGGATCATAATGAAAATATATGTGAACAATACAAAAATTAATCAAACGTATTTAAGATGAAAAAAAAACAGCACTTACGTTCTTAGAACAAAATGATTAACGAGAAAATTAATGTCATTGTGGTAAAAGGGTGGGGGACCCTTGTACTACATTTTTACACTAACTTTGTATTACAGAATAGAACTATTAAGAAATTATAGCAATTGATATCAAGCACCCCACGCTTTTAAATGCAGTTATTATTTTTCCATTTTCCCCACATTCCAATTTCCATAGTTTTCCTGGCATTTCTAAATACCTTGTGTTCTGTTTTTTTTTAAATCCTGGCACCCATATTTTTCTAATTGGTTTTCTACAAAAAAGTACTTACATTTTTGCTTCATAATGTAATTCCTCTTTTGTCAGGAATAAGCCATTCTTTTAAACTATTTTCATGTTGAGTTCTTATTGCGAGACCACATCATCTTAGATTGAAAACTATTGGATACCAAAATCTTATTTGCAGCAATTTCAAAACCATGCCTAAAAGATATTCGGTGTGTAGTGTACTGATATATATATTGTTCCAATGTGTGGTATTTTTGAACAGTAGTTTTTATACATGTGAACTTCAAAAAAATACATGCCTTCATGTGTAATATTTAGAAAATCATACTTTTTAAACCTGTTATCGTGTTTTTAGATGATGAATGCTTTATTCTTAATTTGCATTAATTTCATTTCTATTAGTAAGCAAATAATTCAATATATATTACATTATTAAAACAATGGAGTTGACTATAGTATCGATTGTATAGTGTTTATAAAAAATAACTTATGGATGAAGGTATGTTGTTTCAAAAATCTCACTTATATTTTTGTTTATTTTTTGAATGTATGATATGTATGTGTCCAATTTCCAGAATAAATATTTCAAAAATATGATTTTGGTTTGTTTTATTTTTCCTGTTTACAGTGAATCATTGAAAAAAAAGAGGCATTGAAAATAAAATGCTGTATATTGGATTATGGTTCTACTGTTTTAGTTGTTTTTACATTCTTCTAAGGACTGAAATTTTTAAGTATTTTAATTTTTGATTATAAAAACATTAACTTAAAAACTATAATATTTGTTTTCTTTGGTGATAGGAGAGTATAAAATCAGTTGATATGAATAAAAAACTAACTTAATTTGTAATATATATTGCAATGGATTTTTCTATATTTCCATCTAGATGAATGTGTTTCTATTTAAACAAAACAATTCATAAAAAAGTACTTACACACACACACCTGGGCCTAATGAGTGTTATTTTAGTCAAAAGGCTTTTTCTTCATTACATAATATGTAAAGAACTATTTCTTTCTTACTTTGTTTTGAAATTTTTACTATATAAAGTCTCTGTTATTCATCCTAACGTTTCCAAGATATTTCTAATAACTTATTATTGGAAGACTGAATTTAAATAAAAGTTAATTTTCTGCTTGTATAGGATTTTAAAAAGAAACAATATAATTCTTTTAGAAACACACACACATAAATATAACTTTTAATAAACCAAATTGCTTCTGGAACTAGTTCAAATGCTTACAAATTTGTTTAACTATTTCATCGAACCTATTTTTGTTATTTTCAAAGATTTAAATCTGATGTATAAGTTCGAAGACAAAGTTTTGTGATCAAATAATAGTTTTATTTTTTTTCTTAAAGTAAAACTTTTGTTGTTTTGGCGACAGCATATAAAATTAAGTACATGGTTGCTAATTCAACGCGTACGAGACATGGTGAATTATCTTGAACGTTGGAATTTTTGCGATATACTAAAGTACCTTTTTGTAACACAATAAATGCAAAAGGAATTTAGATTTTCGAAGTTAAGTGGTAAAAACTTCATAAAATGTAAATTAAATAATATATAAGATGGAAAAAATGAAATTTACCAACTTAAGTATCGCATATTTATATCCCTTTAAATTTGATTTGATGTATATTTTTATGTTAAAAATTCGTATTGGATGCAACAGTATCGAAAATAAATAACATACAAACTCATATTTGACCCATAAATACTCATAAATAAGTGCATTACACACTCATCTAGCTGTTATATTCTCAAATTTGATCCAGTAACAGGTTCAAAAATGAGTATGCGATGTTTACAATTTTGAGTACGTAGCCGATGCCAAAGATGAGAATGGGCTTTTCTCAAATTTGAGTATGTTTGCATCGGAGCTATTTTGAGTATGTGACGTATTCAAAAGGGAGTATTTTGTACTCCATTCTGAATACCGGTTTTTCGCAGTGTACTAAAAATTTAGCAAGAAATTCTTTTAATCAAACAATTAAATATATCGATTTTGTAATCTGTTTTTTTAATAGTAGAATGTAAGCAAGAGTCTTGGTCATTGATAAAAGGAAATAGAAATTATCTCATAACTATAAAAAAGTCATAAAAATAAATGTTTGTGTTTCATAGAAAAGTTAAAATAGTGTTAAAATAAAAAAGCCAAAAATTATTTTTACAAATTTTGTCAAAGTTGTTTTGGTCTTATAGTGTGTTTTTTCCATTATCCGAATATGTTGCGGCCCGCATGAAGTAATTGTCATGTGTTTGCGGTCCCCGTGAAATACCTATCATGTCTTTGCGGCCCGGCGTGAACGAAGGTTGAGTACCCCTGATTTAAGCTCTTACGCTGAATTGTACTTTGGTACAAAATCTTAAATTGTATCAATCCTAGAAGATCCTCTCTAGAATCCTCTTGCAGATAAAATACTATGATTTACCATCTGCTATGGAGCTCTTGAAAAATTGAAAAGATTTTTTCAAGGATCTTAGATTGGACACAGCCATTAATGAAATGCTTTGCGATGCTCGAGAACTCGCCGACGAAATTGACATACCGGCTATTTTTGAGCTCACCCAGCCACGTCATTGAGTTCGAAGCAGGAATGTTATATTCGACTATGAGGCATGAGATGATCCGATAGAAGATCCTACTTTAAAATATAAGGCAGAGTTTTATTTTACTTTAGATAAAGCTATCAATGCATTTGAATCCAGGTTTGATTTGATCAGTACCCCCAGCAACTATTCCCAATTTTTAAACAATATTTTTGATTTAAAAGATACTCTTCAAAACGACAAACTAAAGTATTGTTAAGATCTAGAAATAGTGTTAACTGGTGGGAATTCATCAGATATAAATGCGCTGGATCTGGCAGACGAGATAGTAGCGGTTTTGGCTTTGCGAAGTATAAAAGAAATCCAATTGAGATTTCAAAATTCATATCAAACCTGGATTTTGCTCCAAATCTCGTTATAGTTTTAAGGATATTGCTTACTCTCCCAATAAGTGAGGCAAGTGGAAAAAGGAGTTTCTCCAAATTAAAAAGTTTTTAAGTTCCACTGCTACCGAGGATCGACTAAATGGCTTGACAACAATAGCCATTGAACATGAACTGGCTGAAGAATTTAATGTTAAAAATATTATAAAAAAATTCTCAGATTTAAAAATGAGAAAGAAACACTTTTAAGTTTTTAACTCTCGGTTTAAACGTATTTTTAATATGTAATTAAGTTTTAATATTTAGTGGTTCTATAATTTGTTTTAGTACTTTTTTAATATCTGTATTTTATAATTATACACTAGAAATGACTCTTCTTTTTTCCTGTGCAACCCTAACTTTAATTTAGTGTCAAAAACATAAATTAATAATTTTTTTTGTTAATCCGAACTTCAACATTATTGATAGCAATTTTTATGCTCACCTTTTATTTTACCATTAAGTGTGAGAAAAGTTTAGGTTATCTCTTTTAATTTTTGTTATAAACGGGGGGACATTTTACATATTTGCCCGGGGCGGTGAAACTGCTAGCGCCAGCCATGGTTAGGGTCTTTGACAATGTCCCCGATATGGTCTAATACCTTCGGTTCTAGTTGAGCCACGAAGTGACTAAACATCGTCTCCTCCGAGGTAATCCGGCAAATCTTGAACTGCACTTCGACCTGATAAAACGATATCTCACGTTTGTCGAACCAGAAAGACGGTGCTACATGCTCACTCTGTTTACTTCCAACTTTTCAGATTCAGTCATTGTAACTTACTGTAAATTATTTTCAAAGCGCGTCCAACTATATCCAAGAAATTATCGTTTTGTTTTAATTTAGCTTGTGCTGTATGGCAACATTGTGTACTTTGTTAGTATTCTTTTTTGGATTGTTCTTTACCGTTAATAAAGAGATCTGTGATATAAAATCAAGCTAAGAGTATTTGTATTTTAAAAGATATTATTATATTTTATGAACATATCACTCATCTGGGGATCCCTTGGATCATTTGAGTGAAGAAAACGGCGTCCGCAACGATAATTTAATTGTCATTGTTTACATTTCTGGCGTACCGCGACAGGACTTTGTTTTTGGAAACAAACATGGCAAACATATTTAAAGCAACTAAGGGCTTCTTGAAAGAGGACTTGTTGTTTGTGGCAGAGGAAATTGGAGAGGTGTTTCCAGATAAGGTAAAAATTTCGGAACTGAAAGACATTATTTTGAAAAGCAAAGAGTATCTGGATATCTGGCGCTAAAAAGAAACTTAGTCTGCTAAAATTAGAATTTAGACAATTTAGTGGCGATATTAAAGATTGGCTTAAATTTTGGAGTCAATTTCAACATATCCATGACGATGATGAAATCGCGCCCGAGAACAAATTTCAGTATCTTGTTCAAGCTACTGTAAATGGCTCGCAAGCCCGAGAAGTAGAAGATAGATTCCCGACAACAGCATGTGACGTCTTAAAAGTCTTTTCTTTAACAAGTCCTTTGGGTTCTTTGGGCCAGCATTAATGGCGATGTAAAGGAATGTTAGACAATTGATGTGCGTTGTGGCAGTTGATGATTATTGCAGTTCGTTTTGTAAGATTGATTAAGTTCTACTTGTCGTGGATAAACATATTGGTGTTCGGCTAAAAGTTAACCGTCAAGCTGCATACCATTGTAGATAAAGGCAAGTAGCATTACGGAATAATATAAGGTAGGATTGATTACACTTTATTAGAATTGAGGATTAAGCGGTTCGATTATTGAGATTGATCTGAGAATTAGAATTCATCATATTATAAATATAAATATATATATTGTGTGTTGCGTATTGCGTCATCGTAGATTCTCTCATATTAATTATTGTAATTATATTTGTTAAAAGTTTAAGTTGAATATCTTAATAAAGTCATATTAAGATAATGTATATGATCCGAGTTCTTTCGCTAACCCTACACCTCTAGCTCACGCTGATGCTTCGAGGGATGTACTTCCAAGAGGAGGTACATCACAAGTAGCCAATTATGCCAAAGCAGTTGACAGCTTAAAAGTAAGATTTGGTAGAGATGATCTATTAGTGGAGGTTTATGTTCGTGAAGTATTAAAGCTCATAATTTCGGTGCAAAAACAGGAAAAAATATCAATGACATCTCTGTATGATAAACTCGAATCTTATCTAAGAGCTTTAGAGACTTTAGGAGTGACTACTGAAAAATGTGCTTCAATTCTTTATCACATGGTTGAGTCATGTTTTCAAGAGGTCTTTTTGAAAACATGGAATAGAAGTGCTACTTCAGCTGCCTCAACAGATGCTAAATAACGTTTAACTAATTTAATGACTTTTCTCAAGGCAGAAACAGAGGGAGAAGAAAGAATTAATTTGGCTATGGCTGGTTTTGGCTTGGGTGTAGATGAAAAACGCCAATCTTTTAAGAAAAAAGTAAGAGATTTTCCAAAGGAAAAGATACCTACAGCTGCTAATGTATTAACTACAGCTTTAAAGGAAAATGTGTTTTTGTACTGGGAAGCACTCGAGCCGAGACTGTTTTCAAGCTCAGAAGATCAATTTGGCTGGAAGACATATTTTAAGAGAGAAGCAATGTTGTTTTGCTTGCTTAACACCAAAGCATATAGCTCGTTCTTGTAAGATATATTTAAGATGTGTAATATGCGGTAAAAAGCATGTCACACTTATGTGTGAGTCTCTAAAGGCTAAGAATCAAGATTCATACAGGAGTGAAAATCAGGGTCCAAAAGTTGAAGTTAATATGGCCAACAACACTTCTAATCCCAGGGTGTTTCTTCAAACTTTGCAGTTAAAAATGGTGTGTGGTACCAAAGAAATCCCAGTTAGGGCAATTCTAGACTCTGGGTGGCAAAAGTCTTATGTATTAAAAAATGAAGTTTTTTTTTTTTTTTTTTTTGAAAAAAAATGGAATATATCCCACTCAGAAAGGAAATTCTGATGCACTCATTGTTTGGGGAGATTAAATCTGACAAGTGTGAATATACTTGTTATAGAATAAGATTAAGAAATCAAGACAATAGTGTTACATGTAACCTGGAAGCATTAGACCAGACATCTATATGCGACAACATTGCATCAGTCACTCCAGATTCTCTCTTGGATTTCAGAACTTAATGAAATGAAGATCCAGTTATCAGATGTAGGGGAAGAGTCACGATCTGTACAAGTGCTTCTTGGATCAGATGTAATCGGAAAGCTCATGACTGGTCAGCGCAGAATTTTATCCTGTGGGCTTGTTGCCATGGAGACAATACTTGGGTGGACTCTGTCAGGTAAAGTACCTGACAGTGTGAGATTTCTTCATGCAATGCTATGCTGGTGGCCTCTCTATTTGTGAAAGAGATGTATATGTCCCAGTTGTGGAGATTGGATTCCTTAGGGATACAAGATCCTTCAGAACAAAAAACCAAAGAGGAACTTCATAGAGCGTCAATGGAGCACTTCTTAAGAACTGTCAAGGTTGATGAAGAAGAGCGATTCCTTGTCTCTCTACCATGGCTTGACAACCATTTACCTCTACCAGACAACTTTAATTTGGCATTTAAAGGGTTACAAGTGACAACCCATAAGCTGAAGAAAGAAAACTTGTTTAATGAATATGGTGATGTATTTAAGGAATGGAAACGAGAAGGCATAATCGAAGAAGTTCCCAAAGAAGAATTGAAGTTTGTTTCTCACTATCTGCGCCATTGACATGTGGTGAAACTGGACAGTACTCCAAAAATTAGGGGCGTTTTTAATGCTTCGTCAAAACAAAAGGGAGCGGTCAGCCTCAATGACTGTTCTGAAAAGGGTTTAAACTTGATTGAATCGATCCCTTCCATGTTAGCAAGATTTCGATTGTATAGATTTGGTGTTTCGGCTGATATACGGAAAGCCTTCTTGCAAATAAGCCTCTGTGGGCAGGATCGAAATTTCTTGCGATTTTGTGGCACAGTGAAGAAAGAGAGCTGATACATTATAGGCATTTCCGAGTGGTGTTTGGTGTCTCCAGCAGCCCATTCTTACTTGGATCAACAATCCAGTACCACTTGGAGAAAAAGTTAGAAGAAGCAAAGCAAGGCCGTGCGAAATACCCTGAGTGTATTGTACAAAAAATGATGAGCAGCTTTTACGTGGACAATTGTTTGGCAAGTTTCCAAACCCAGTCTGAACTAGATCGATTTATTGATGTAGCCACGGAGATCTTGGCTGAAAGAAAATTTGATTTAAGAGGGTGGGAGCACTGTAACACATCTGATCCCACAGCAAGTCCTGGAAATGATTTGGAAAAGACATTGTGATACCCTATCATTAAATATTCCAGATTTGAGAGAACTAATGGAAGAGGTAATCACAAAAAGAAATATTCTTGCTGCTTTACACAAAGTTTTTGACCCTTTGGGGATCACTGATCACTGATTGTTGCTACTACCAAAACTTTGTCTACAAAGTTTGGTGAAATCTCAAATTAGTTGGGATCAAGAAGTAGATACAAAAACAAGTCAAGATTTTCTGAAATGGCTAAAGGAGCTGGAATACTTAAAGCATGTTCAGGTACCAAGGTGGTTACACTGGGTTAGTGGATTTCAGGATATTTCGTTACATGTTTTATGTGACGCAAGCAAACTTGCCTATTCTGCTGTTGCTTTCCTATGAGTTGATATTGGAAGCACTGTACACATACAACTGGCACACAGTAAAACTAGGATTGCACCATGTGGGAAAAAGGAAACAATTGCCAGACTGGAACTTCTTGGTGCTGCTATATCTGATTATCTTTCTACAACTGTCTTGAAAGAGTTTCCAACAGACAATGTTTATTTCTGGACAGACTCTACTAGAGTATTAGCTTGGTTGAAGAGAGAAGAATTGTGGGGTGTATTTGTTTACAACTGTGTTCAAGAAATTCGGATGCTGACACCCCCCTGTCAAAGCCTGGAGACATGTTCCTGGATCTCTGAATCCTGCAGACTGTCCGAGTAGAGGGTGTTCAGCAAAGCAGCTTTGCAGCTCAAAATGGTGGGAAGGTCCCAGTTGGTTGCATATTTTGCCTCAAGAATGGCCTATTAGTGATGTGGAAGTAGATGTCAATGAGGTTGAAGTGAATAAAGAAAGAAGAGCTATCGTGACCTCTATGATGAATGTTCAAGCAACAGATATTAAGAGTGATTATTTTTCCACCTATAGTAGAAACAACAGAGTAGTAGCGTGGATGCTAAGTTTCATTCACAGCGTTTCAAATGCAATCAAGTTAAAGGGAAGCTTAGGCTATGAAGAATTCAAACGAGCAGAAGTTTTGGTCTTCAAGTCCATGCAGTCAAATGCCTTTCAAGATGAGAGACTTCTTGCTAAAATGCAAGCCTTTAGAGATGAAGATGGGCTTCTGAGAATAAGAACCAAGTTGGCTGACAGTTATGAGAAGGAAAATTTCAAGTTCCCAATTCTCTTACCTGCCAATGATGTTGTAGTGAAATTAATTCGAGAAGAGCATGTAAAAGCAATGCATGCAGGTTCTTCAATATTACGGTCACGCCTTAGAGAGAAATTTTGGATAATTAGAGCCAAAAGATTAGTAAAGCAGGTTCTTTCTGAGTGTGTGACTTGCAAACGTTATAAAGCTAAGCATGTTGAAGTGCCCTTTGCTCCGCTGCCTAGAGATAGTGTTACTCAGACAAAGGTATTTGAAGTAACAGGTGTAGACTATGCAGGTCCTCTTTACCTTAAGGGGACTTGGTACCCTAAAAATCACAAACCTATCGTTTTTTTATTTATTTTCATTTAATCTTATTCTTTGCATTATTATCTTTCGATTGATATGTCACTTGTGCATGTCGAAAAGTTAGAAGTTGAATATAACTTCATTTGAAAACAAATTAGGCAATTCAGCCACACCCCCTTTTTTAAAAAAAAAGCTAAAAAATGCGTTATGATAAAAAAAACTCTATTTTATAAATAGAAATAATAACTATAAAAAAAGAATGTGAAGTATTAAAAGCAGAATATTTCCGAGGCAATACAAAAATGTAATTTTTCTTCCTTGTGAAATGTGTGCATGTAAAATTTTTAAATTAAGGCATTTTATATTAATAATTTTATAATTTCAGTTCTTATTCCTGATATATTTTTCATACAAATGTAATACTGTAATATTATAAGAAGAAAAACAGCTAAAATTTCTGTCGTGACAGAAAAAAAAATTTTTTTAAGTTTTTCTTGAGTTTTCTTGTGCAATTAGTACTCTCTGAAAGTTGATCATTTATAAAAATGTGTGGGTTGAAAACATATGAAAATGCAATTATTTTAAAAAAAACGTATAAGTAATATCTTAAAGTGGTATTTTAAGTTTAATTAAGCTTATAATAATTATTTTTCAGAATTATAAACTTTAAAGTGGTTTTCTCAGTTTGTGTTTTTCGAAACCTTAGTGCATTCAAAATGCTACTCCTTCGACAATTATTTACCAATCACTTCAATTTTTTTTCCTGCGTGTTAAAAATAAAGCATGTAATAAAATTACGGATCCGTTTTGCTATAAACTGAATACTTTTTAAAAAAAAAAAAAAATAAAATATAAGACATGTTGGCTTTTTTCGTTGATTTTTAGCCTGTATATCAACATTTTATTTTTTTCTCAAAAACGAATGAAGTTATTCTAAAATCGATCCCTAAAGTTGTTAAGAACATCCATAAGAATATTATAAAAAATTTCAGGTCAAAAATTAATTTTTACAAAAGGAGTAGGATTTTTAAAATTTTCCCAATTTTCTTCAAAAATTTAAATTTTTAAAATTGTGTGAATAATATAGGAAAATTTTCATCTGGTAACATTTTCTTGAATAGAAACATTGTATAAAATGCCAAAATATAATTTTTAAATACGTAAATAAAGAAGTTTGCTCAAAGGGTGCCAAGTCCCCTTAAGTCAAAAGCGAAGGCCCGGATTGTTTTGTTTACCTGTGCTGTCTACCGAGCAGTACATTTTGAACTAGTTCAATCAATCACTACTGATACCTTCATTCAAGTCTTGAGGCAGGATTTCAGTACTTTACAGTGACAATGGCACTAACTTTGTAGGAACAGATAATGCACTGAGAACATTAGATTGGGATAAAATTGTGGTGTACTCAACTGCCCAGAAAATCACTTGGAAATTTATTCCACCCACAGCAACATGGTGGGGTGGATGGTGGGAGCGTATTGTGAGAATGCCCAAAGAGCTTCTACGTCGAGTGTTGGGGAAATCTATTGTAAATTATGAACACCTCCTGACCATCGTTTGTGATTGTGAGTCAATAATCAATGCTTGGCCTTTGACATACATACACGAAGATCCAAATGAATTGTTACCTTTGTCCCCAGCAATGTTCATTCACGGAAATAGCAACTGTGAAACTCCTGATTTAGATCAAGCAGATCGATCTTCATTGGTAAAACGCACCAAATACTTACAGAAGTTACGTGAAGATCTGAGACAAAGGTTTAGAAATGAATATCTTGCTCTTCTGGTCCACAGAGGGACAAGGAGAAATGATTCTTTAGAAGTGGGTGATATTGTGCTGATTGGGCATGACAATGTGCCACGAATTGACTGGCCTCTTGGTGTTATCTTGGAGGTTTATCCTGACAAGGATGGAGTTTCCAGAGTAGCTAGAATTATAACCTTCCATGGTGAGAGGATTCGTCCCTTCCAAAGGCTATATCCATTGGAAGTATCAGCTAAAACTGAAATTGGTGCTTTAAAGGCCTCATGAAAAGACAGCCTACCTGTTGAGAAAACTCCTGAGTCATCTACTGATCATGTTTCGGATTCACCAACTGATTATGTTCCCAATTCTCCTGTTGAAAGTACTGGTAATTCTGAGGAGAAACCCCCAACCAAAACCAGATTGGAAAGGATCATAAAAATTACTCGCAAATTGGGCTTGTGAACTTCTTTTCAAATTTTAGGAGGAATTAAGTGTATCTACACAATGTATTGCATGGTTAAAGTTTTATTTATTTTAGATTGTAAAGTTCAGTTTCACTTTGCAAGGTGGGAGCATGTAACTTGCTGTAAATTATTTTCAAACCGTCCAACTATATCCAAGAAATTATCGTTTTGTTTTAATTTAGCTTGTGCTGTATGGCAACATTGTGTACCTTGCTTGTATTCTTTTTTGGATTGTTCTTTACTGGAAATAGAGAGAGCTGTGATATAAAATCAAGCTAATTATTTGTATTTTAAAAGATATTATTATATTTTATGAACATTTCACTCATCTGGGGATCCCTTGGATCATTTGAGTGAAGAAAACGGCGTCCGCAACGATAATTTAATTGTCATTGTTTACAGTCATGTTGAATGATCCAGCAGATGAGAAATTCATCTGTCACCAATTATTAGGTGCTTGTTTGATAATGCTCCGTTAATAGTCAGCGTGATTTCAAATTATAAAGTTGCAAAAAATTTCAGTATCTACTAGAACTTTTGTTTCGTATGTCTATTCGAAGCAGTCAGTACAGCAAGTGGTAGTAGTTTTACAAAAATGCCACATTTTTGCAAAAAATACAGTTTTGTTTACAGTTAATAATATATACTATCAACAGAGCAAAAAAAAAAATTCAAAAACTATAATATAAGTTACGAGAATCATTTAAAAAATTAACAATAATTAAGTGAATTTAAATAAAAAAGTTCAACATTTTTATTATTTAAGTTTAACATTTACTATTTATTCGAATAGAATTTTTTTAGGATTCTTTAAAACCATACTAAGCGTATTTCACTGATTCTGAAACAGCTTGACAGGTACAGCCATCTCGTGGCACAAAAAATAATGAATTATTGTTTTTCTATCATCATATATTGTCATTGTTCACATGATCGGTGGCATAGTCAACGGCATGGACATCGCAAATGGCAACATTATCTAACTTGAAATTAATTTTCAAATAACAGCTTATAAAAAAATAAGAAAATTGAGAGTTATATAAACTTTTCAATAAGTAAAGTTCGTGACACTTTTCAAATAATGGAAAGAATTTTGGGAAATTCCCTACAAATTCGAAATTACTTTGAACTGAGTTGCCATGAATATAGTTCTGAGGCAACCTTTTAATTTTTTATCTCTGAAATGTGGAAGAAATTCTTGTAGGTCCCCCGAGCCTATGGTTTCCGGTGCACGGCACCCCCTAGTTCATTAGAAGCAGCGGCGTATCTACCGCCGTATCAATGATAAGGGGCCTACCCCAACATTTGAATCTACAGTTTCACTAACAGGGTACTCTATTACAAATCTAAAAAATGACCCCGAAGGAATTTTTATGCAAGCCTTACTCAGAACTAGCTACGCCAGTGTGCAGAAGCAACGACACTGATTACTACGCGGAAAATTCCCGTGAGATAATTTCGCACTTGACTATTCCAAGTCGGTTCTTAAGCAAACGCTTTGGTAATCAACTCTTAGCCAAAAAAACCCCATTTATTCCGCAGCATAGATTCTTTAACTCCTGATTCAAAAGAGTTCCCGAAATATTCTTTAGAGTTTATTTTTTTATCTTTTTTCATTTTTATTTCTATTTAGGAAAATGATGTTATATTTTTAAAAACACAACTAAAAGTATCATCTAAGATTTAGACTGTTTTATAAATTAGAAATTGAACATAAATAATACAACTAAAGCATTAAGCTTACTTTGTTTTTACAAACTGGCAACAGCGGTTAAAATTCAGATCCTCTACTTCATAGTTTCCCAAACTTTTTAGTCTCATAGACCCCTTGTCATGTTTTCAGGTTTGGGGTAGACCCCTGCTTATTTAATATTGATTTTTTGCAAAAATTCATCATAGAAAACTCATATTAATTTTAAACGTTATTAATTAAGTTACAATCTCAATTTATTAATTAAATAAAAATCACAATTAATTTAATTAACATCACAATTTATTAATTAAATAAATAATCACAATTAATTTAATTAAAATCATAATTAAGTAATTTAATTAACATCACAATTAATTAATTAAATTAAAATCACAATTAATTAATTAAATTTAAATCACAATTAATTAATTTAATTAACATCACAATTAATTAATTAAATAAAAATCACAATTAAATAAAAATCACAGTTAAATAAAAATCACAATTAAGTTAAAATCACAATTATTTAAATTTAAATTTAAAAACAATGCTGTAATAACAATTTTTGAACATTTGGCATCAATTTAGTGAGGTTCAGCCTTAAATCTTCTCGATTAGTCATGTGTCCATTCTATTTCTTTTTTTGCTATGAGATTGGCCACCGCGCTGAAACCTCTTTCAACAAGGTACGAGGATGGAAAAGCAATTAAAAATTCCTTCAAAACGTTAAATATGGATTCGCCTTTAGTGTCGGTTGTCAAAGTTCTTGCAAAGAGCATTTCTTCGTGGTGCTCCTGATCCATAGTAAAGCGAATATAGGCCAATAATGACTCATTTCCAGGTAAGGTTGACTCGTCCAGCTGAAGAGAGAAATGCGTCGTTTGCAAATAATCGCACAAAAAACTTTCAACATCTTGACTCATTTCATCAATACGTCTTTGAACAGTGTTGCTGCTTAAGGGAATTCTTCTAATTATATCGGATGCTGATTTAGGTAAAACAGTTTTTAAAACCTCCTAAACGGCTGGCAAAATCAACTCTTCTCCAATTGTGGGCGATTTTCCTGATTTTGCTATAAGTAGCGAAATATTATGAGATGCCTGCAAACCATTATCGTCTCTTTGTAAAGTCGAAGCAAACATTCTGCCCATCGTGGGTCGATTCTGAAGTTTTTCTTTGAGTATTTGAAAGTACTTCAAATTTTTACTACTTTTATCAGGGTGACATCTTCTCAAATGATCCTCCAACTTAGATGGTTTCATAGCGTCATTACTTAAGACTCTGTTACATAAAAGACACATAGGCAATCTTTGTCAGAAACTGACTCAATAAAACCAAACTTCAAATAATCAACACTGTACAGTCTACATTTCTTTTTAGATCCGGCCACGTTTAGAATTAGTTTCTTGTGGAAAAATTTAGTTATTTAAATTAGACATGGCAAAAAAAAATATTCTGTATAACTTTATTTTACATTTAAACAAATAACAGGGTCGACTCGAGACATTTTGCTACCTGGGACAAAAATGCATAATGCCACCCCTCCTTTCAAAATAAAAAAAAATATTATTAAAAAAGATAAATTGTTCACACACACACACACATAGATACACGCGTACAAAATCTGAATAGCTCACGCTAACAGAAAGACAGCATGACAATATTATGTATCTATATATATAAAGGAGAAAAGCGACTCACTCACTCACTGACTCACTGACTAATCACGATATCTCCGGAACTATTAAACCTACAGACTTGAAATTTGGTAGGGAGCGTCCCTTTGTGGAGTAGACGTCAGCTAAGAACGGATTTTGAAAAGTTCAAACCTCAAGGGGCGTTACGGGGGTTTAAGGGACGTTATACATAATTATTTCCATTACTAAACTATTAGATGTACAGTCGTGAAACTTGGCACACAGATTTCTTTCATAAAGTAGAGTTTCCCTACATAATGATTTTTACAAAAATCTATCTCCAAGGGGCGTTGAGGGCGCTTAAGGGGCGTTATGCATAATTATTTCCATTTTTAAACTATTAGACTTACAGTCTAGAAATTTGGTAAGCGGATTCCTTTCATAGAGTACAGATACCCTACAGAATGGGTTTTGTGAAAATCAACCCCTAGTGGCATTGTGCAGAATTAAGGGGCGTTATAGGCAATTAACTCCTTTTTTAAACTATTAGACGTAAAATCTCGAAATTTAGTAAGCTGATTCCATTCATTGAGTAGAGATCCGCTATAAAATGGGTATTGTGAAACTCGTTTCCTAAGTGGCGTTGCGAGGGCTTAAGGGGCGTTATACATAATTATTTCCATTTTTAAACTATTAGACGCACAGTCTTTAAATTTGGTAAGCGGATTCCTTTCATAGAGTACAGATCCACTGCAAAATGGGTTTTGTCTAAATCGACTCCCAAGTGGCGTTGTAGAGAATTAAGTGGCGTTAGAGGCAATTAACTCCTTTTAAAACTATTAGACGTAAAATGTCGAAATTTAGTAAGCTGATTCCATTCATTGAGTAGAGATCCGCTATATGGGTTTTGTGAAAATAATTTCCTAAGTGGCGTTGCGGGGGCTTAAGGGGTGTTATAGGTAATTATTTCCATTTTTAAACTATTAGACGCACAGTCTTTAAATTTGGTAAGCAGATTCCTTTCATAGAGTAAAGATCCGCTGCAAAATGGGTCTTGTCTAAATCGACTCCCAAGTGGCGTTGTAGAGAATTAAGTGGCGTTAGAGGCAATTAACTCCTTTTTAAAACTATTAGACGTAAAATGTCGAAATTTAGTAAACTGATTCCATTCATTGAGTAGAGATCCGCTATAAGATGAGTTTTTGGAAAATCATTTCCTAAGTGGCGTTGCGGGGGCTTAAGGGGTGTTATAGGTAATTATTTCCATTTTTAAACTATTAGATTTACAGTCTTAAAATTTGGTAAGCGAATTCTTTTCATGGTGTAGAGATCCACTACAAAATAGTTTTGGGGGAAAATTGATCCCCAAGGGTCACTGAGGAGGATTAAGGGGCGTAATAGATAAATATTTCCGCTTTTCAACTAATAGAACCACCTGCTTGAAAATTAGAAGGTATGTTCCGTTCATGGAATAAAGTTCCTTTTACAAAGATTTTTGCGAAAACGGACCCCCAAAGGAGTGGGTTTTCGAGGGATTAAGGCATGTTATAGAAAAATTCCTGCTTTTGAATTTAACTCATTTACTTGCAATTTGTTGAGCACTTTTCTTTAGTTGAATAGAGTTCCAGTAAGAATGGGTTTTACGGAAATCAACTCCAGGGGGAAGCGGGGAGAGTTATTGGGGTGTATTGATAGACAAAATTCCAGTTTTTGAACTGCTAAGACTATAATAATAAAATTTGGTTTGCATGCTTCTTTTGTTGAATTGGAATCCGCTAAGAATGCTGTCAACGAGGTATTGATGATAAAAGTTCCGTTTTTGCTCTGTTAGATTTAGACTTGAATTTTAGCACGCATGTTTATTTTATGGATTAGAGATCCACTGAAAGTTGCTTTGATGAAAATCCACTTGATTATTAGGTTAAGTGAGCGCAAAAAATCTTTCTGCTTCTATTTTAGATATAAATAGAAATTAGATATTATAATTTATGTTCTTTTTATATCAAGGGACAAGTAACAGCTATAAATATATTTTTCAATACAATCGAATTCTTAAAGCTAGATATCAGTAATTAATATATATGTAAACAGTATACATATATACAACATCGTGAAATACCCAGTGAAGCGGGTGGGTAACAGCTAGTATATATATATATATATATATATATATATATATATATATATATATATATATATATATATATATATATATATATTACGATTTTTAAAGAATTTGATGAGATTTTTCAAAATCCTATCGTAAATTTAAAACAAAGAATAAGAAGCCCATATTTTTTACTTTCATTGAATACGCATATACTTTAGGAGGACTTCCACTTGTACTGAAAACGTAATAACACTTTCGCACAATTAAATCACATTATATAAGTGTAAAAATTTTGCTGAGAACGTAAATTACTCACACACATAAATTCACCATGAAATGTAGAAATGTCATTTACTGTCTAGAAAATTTTAAAATTGCGAAAAATACATAAATCTTTGCTTCTAGAATTTTCTGACGCCATGTTTCGCAAGCTTTAATATAATGGCTGCAGATGGCGCCACGTGTATGCATTCTAAGCACAAAAATAAACTAACTTTGTTTTAGAAGAAAATTACGACATAAGCTGCTTAGATGCATATTAATAATACTATATTTTATGAAAAAGAATATTTTTCTACACAAATAATGACTTTAATCACTTCAGAAACGTTAATTCTGCTTTTTTCCATGAAAAAATGGGGAGAGGGGAATCGCAAAGTAAAAAGAATATAAGGCAACCCTGTAGATGACGTCTTGAGACTACGTCATTGCCTAGGGTTCAGACTTACTCCCCGTTACTTTCTAAAAATTGTCGTTGGGGAAAGGGGGAAGGGAGATGATCAGATTGGGTAGCTCTTTCGAGCTTTGAGCGAGGATTTTGAATCACTGGAATGTTATGACAAAAGATTGCTTAATATTTCGTATTTCAAAAACTATGCGTGTTTTATGATAGTTCTAAGGATTTTTTTTTATATTTGTAATAAAAATAATTTTCAATATAAAAAGTGATATCTCTAGTACAAAGAAGAATTTTTTCTTATGAAATTGGCACTTCATAGTATTTCAATAATAAAAAATAATAACGTACAATGGATTTATACACTCCATTATATTACTATATAAATTTTAGTAACACCAAAAATTACAAATTTTTTTATTTAATATGATATTCTGAACTTCAAAATAATAAAATTTATTTTTTTATTAACGACAGAACTGATGATTACTTTTTTCCCTCATTACTTTTCTAATTTATTCATAAAATTGTTTTTCTATAATAATATACTCGAAACCTTGTGAGAAAAAGTCTTTTTTACCCTTTCAGATTAAAATTTTGTATATCTAAATTATTTAGAGTTAATTCTTATTCAAGTTATTGCTTTAAATACGAAATTGAGAATTTTATATACATTAAATAATATTTTTATCCTTACATGCACTAACAGGTTATATATCATATATATATATATATATATATATATATATATATATATATATATATATATATAGCTGTAACTATATTACACATATTAAAACCAAACATTGATAATCATGAAGTGAAAATATGTCGATATTATAAGTTAATTAATATTATGTTCGGTTCCATCTGGATTAGCTTTTTCACTGCAAGGAATTCTTATAAAGTAATACATTTTCTTGATTTGTTTATTTCACAATGATTGTGATTCGCGCGGCGCGCGCGCGCTTCAGTACAATACGCAAAAGGAGAAAGTTTACAAGACACAAAAGTGAATCTAAACCCAAGTAGCAGTTCTCAATTCGCTATGTTTTAGATAATGTTGCATTCGTCTTTATTATCCAATTTTATATTTCTGTTTTAGAGTGTTATACATACGTCTAATTGCTATTTTTAAAGTGCTCTCTTAATGCTTATTTTTAATAATTTAAAGAAATTACTAGCTGAAAACCTCAAAATACAATCTTTTCTTTAGAACTTTTTTGAGTTCCTTCATAAAGAGAAAATGCTTACTTTTTAAAAAAAAATGTCATTCCACCGATTTCAAAATTGACACTCTTTTAAATGTGCTTTGTTCCAATTTTATCCCATTTCTTAATAATTGTATTCTGACAGCAGTCAAGAAAGAAGAAATTGACTCCACTGTGTACATCACATTTAGGCGACATAATTGGACCCGAGGTCTCTTATGTGCGTCACTGCAAACAAGTTATTTTATGCAAAAATTGTATCAAAAATCCTAAAATTTCTAGCGACCCCAGATACAAGTTACGCGACCCATATTTTTAGAAACACTGGTTGAAGTTATGCAAAGAAACTGGTGCTCTCTAGCTTATCCAAAGGTTTCTTTTACCTGTTAGAAAAACTACTTTTTTGGGAGCAAAGCAGTTCAGTT